>CAKALG010031026.1:0-14134 GCA_916700815.1 Helicolenus hilgendorfi | reverse complement strand
AGATATGGCATGACCTATATTGTGATAGAAGATTCTGGCCATATCACCTAGCCCTACATACTGTATGTGACAATCACATCATTTGTCAAAAATACTGTAAAAACAACATTAATACAGAATTAAGCTGCAGATCAGCCTTGACACATGTCTGATGCAGTCATAAAAACTTTAATGAATAAGCACAACACCTTTTAGTTAAAGGATACATTTTGAAGATAACATTGAGTTTCAGTTTAATCAGTTAACAGTTGCCCTACTTAAGCTGTGGTTGAGCCTCAGCCTCAAAAGTAGCCTCAACGGCAGCCGGCTATTCTGGAAGAACAGGTTTCTTTTGTAACTCAGTTGATACTGAAATGACTGTTTAACTGGTGATGTAATTAAATTAATCCTTAAATTACACCGACAGGGAAGTACACCATCTGCTGTAACCTCAATTCAGTAGCGCTGCATGCTTAACTACAGTCTAATCTTACATTTTGACTGATGGAGTGCATCTAGAAAACTATGACAACAGGGCCATGACAGGCAAATACTGATGGATGAGTTGGACAGATGTGTCTAATTGCCAGGTCTGAAAAACTAAGGACTATCAAATGTGGTGCAAAATCCTTGGTAAACCTTATCAAATAACTTTATGGACTAGCATCTGATTAAATCCAGCTTACATAAATGACTGACTGAATAAACAAATGTGTGTTTGGTGTCTTTACCTTGTGTAAATTGTTCTTCAGAGCTGCATGGTGGGGCGGGGTTGGACAGGCAGGTCTTAGTGCAACGCTCCGATTCCCATATGGGCTGGTATGTGGAGAGCGGAGGGTCTCCCTCTGGGTCCAGGAAAGGATTCATGGACAAAACTAGGGTCATCTCTCTCTCTGATTCAGGTCTGGAAAAAAAAACAGAATGGAAAAAGTACGATTAAGCAAACAACAAAGCCAGTCAACCCCTAATAATTTGTAATTCGAAACATACTCCATGATTATAAGAGGCCACTTTCAAACGTGGATAAATGAAAACGAACTGAGGTGACATTCAACGCACCCCTCACCATTCTGCAAAATAATTCTAATAATATTGGTTATCTCTGTAACGGTTTATTAACACACGTTATCATCATAAATCTAACAAGCATTCCGCATATGCTTTCCTAATGATGTGGTAAATGTTAACAAGATGTTTGTCTATGATACTGGCAAATGCGTCGGTGTTGCGTGTGGAGGAGTAACCAGCTTCTGCGCAAGCTGCATGACAAATCTGAACGACAATAATGGTGAGCACTGAAAATTGGCAGATGGCTGGCAACTCTGTGATATACGCGTGGTACTGTTACAAGTGGGACACAGATGGAGAGATGACACCCACTCGCGCCCGTGAATTCCCTATTGATTAGTTGGTGGGAGAGTTAGCGAGATGTTTGACACGCGCTTGTTCGGTCGAAATGGATCCCACACATCAAATCGCACTGGGAAGCTGTGTCAACAGCGTGGTAATCTATGAAGCAAAGGGGATGTGCACAGTGCCAGAGAGTCCAGCGCACAAGGCAAACAACTTGACACAAAGGTGTAAAACGGGAACAGCGCGTATTTGATTTTAATGCATGCAGATTTGTGTCAGTTTCCAAATTATACAAACGGTAATATGAAGCCACATCACCTTATGTTTTAAATTAAAGTGATGCAGATAAGAGGAAACATGAGGGCACATTACTTGGCAGCGAGTAGTATTAGGCCGCCAACTGAGCTTTCTTTCCAACTGAAAACAGAGCCCTACTGTGAAGACACTGAGGGCTCTGAGAGCCAAAGTCTGTCGTGAGTCTTTGAATCCGAGGGGAGAAACTCTATCGTCCTTTTGATCACGGTGAATGGCTGTCATTGGGTTCGCTGTTGATTTCTCCCCTTCATGCAGAATGCAAAAACATCTGTTTCAGGCATCAGCGGCCCGGACCTCCTTGTCACCGCCTCTCCTCCTCAAAAGCTTCTCCCGCCCCTCCTCTACCTGCCCACATGAGCAGATATCATTGCCCACAACCCAGCTTGACAGACCAAACGGAGGCGACACCATCTCAGCCTCACCCGTTGGGTAGCTGATTAAAATGTCCGCTTCAATAAGCTCTCTGCTTTGCTTGGATGAACAGTTTTATTTCTGTGTGCTGCTTTTCTAGTGTTTGCTTTTAACTGACTAATCAGACACACCTAAAGCCACACTGAAACATCACCATAGGCAGTGCTGCTCCTACCAAACCCATCTAGCCAGCCCCAGGGAGTAATGGATTACACAGAGCAGCATTTCATTTGACATTTTTTAGGGAGTTCAGCGAGCATGCTTTAATATCAACTCCAGCAGTGCAGTACAATGCCTGTATCACTGCAAATGCTGCACCCATAGAATTACTTCTATGGCTGCACCAATCCATCTGTCAATTTTATGCTCCGTCTTATGTGAACAGGACCCCCATGTGAATTGCCACTTTATTGTGGTGGAGGAGTTCGCGCATCCTTGTGACTGTCGGTGCAATAACCGGTAGACAAACTGCCCACAGACAAAGAGTGGTTCAAGAATCAACACCATACATACATGTGGTCATCATACGCAAAGATGTGCGTGACGTTTTGTTGCATTGCCAGATGGATGGCAGGCTAAGGCACACAGACAGGAACTTCCACAGGATAAGCTGCACCTTATGGGTATACAGTACAGTACTCACAAGTCCCCACCTGATCACCATTGTGTTTGAGTTTTAACCATACGATGTGTATGTATTTCGCTAAATCAATTTCTCTAAAGGAGATGCACTGTTTTTGGTGCAAAGGTCTTTGCACACCAAGTCCGTATTTTTTTATATGCGTTTTTTTTAATCCGTTATCCGATAAAAAAAAGTTACCGCAGAAATCTTGCACACTGAGTCTGATGCGTTTTATTATTCTATTTGTTGCGAAAATTCGCAATACGAGACAAAACTGAATTCATTAAGTGGGTTCAGTGGGTAGCGCTAGACCCAAAAGGGGCTAATGAATCAACAAAATTAGCAAGAAGCCATCGTTTTGTCTAATCTTTCCTACATCCTTTGTTTTCCCCTGCCACAATCCATCTTCAAATTCTGCATCGCTGTTTTCTTTTATTTCGTTATCGTAACGTGATTTGTGCTAGGAGACAGAGTATATTTATCATGCCATTTTGGAGGATGACGTTTGCACGGACGGTGGCTCTGAGTGGTCAAACAACTCTATTTTGGCTTTTGATAAATTTGAGAAAATCAAACCTGCTCCGAAAACTTTTAATGATGGACGAACGTTTTGTAGCCGGTGTGTAAACGAGATCGACACAACGTGAGGTCGCATTCATTTTTAAACATGCAACAATTTCGGACAAAAAAACTGACTTGACGTGTAAAAGGCCTTAACAGTCTACAGCTACTGTATGATGAGCTAAATGCTAACGTCAGCATGCTAACATGCTCACAATGAAAACGCTAACATGCTGATATTTAGTGTTTACCACGATCCCAATCTTAATTATCTCGTTATCATGCTAACATTTCATGGGAATGTCATTTGTTGTGCATGTTCTCTGTCATACACCAACAAAAAAAATTAGTTTACTTGTCAATTTGTTCGTCTTTTACCCTATTATAGTTTGCTATTGTAGTTTCACATTATCTGTTAACAAAAATTTCATGATATGTTTCATCATACATCGTGATCCCAAATATTACATTTTATTTAGCTCCCTTTAATATTGGAATCTTATTTGGCTAAATTTCTGATGACAAAAATGAACACAGCCAATAGAGAGTGTTTGCAGGTGGGAAGCTGGTGAGGGATCACATTCTTATCGCTGAAACAGTGACTGCTAATGGTTAGTAGTGGTGGTGGTGGTGGGGGGGGGATCTGGGAAGATCTGGGAAGAAAACTGCATCAACGCATGGCGGTTTAAAAGAAGCATCTGGTGACTCCGTGTGTGTCAGAGGAGACGTGTGATTGTCTACAATTTGCTTCAGGCCAACAGAGAAAAGGTTTGTGGAACAAAAATTCAAATTTTTGTGGGGGGAAAAAAAGGGACAAATTACTGTAGAGTTTACTTCCACAATCCACCAACATATCCAGATGTTAACAGAAGAGATGGAGAGAGAATCCAACTGACAGTTTTGGTCGTAATCCGTCGTGTTACATTATGGATTATTCACATTTTATAACGTGTTGTCAAACCATACTTGTGTGAGCTGAAGATGTTCCACTGCCGAGGCCTCCCCCCCCCAACAAGGACCACCAACTAGGGCCAATTATGTCACTGTTACTGAGCGCTAGTGCCACGGTTAATTAGCAGCTTTAGCCCTTCTCATTTCCCCCCTGAGCTGCTTTTCTACCCTTAGCTATTTTCATCTCCATCACCTCCCCTCCCTGCTGCTGTTGCTGCGTTTGCTTGGGCACAAAGAAACAAGCATGCCATCACTCCCTCTGCCCTCTTTAGGGACCTCCATCTCAACATGGCCTCCCTCCCTCTTTCATCCCCCACTCTCAATCTCTCTCTCTCTCTCCCTCTCTCTCGTTCTCGCTGACATCCTTTCAACAGCGGTCACAGTCGACAGCTCCCTGAACCAGGGGGGTGAAAAAAAAAACAATGAGAATACCGACAGAGCAGCTTCCCTACATGTACAGCAATACTTCTTGTTCTTCAAAGACAAGGAAGAGGAGGAGGAGGAGGAGGAGGAGGAGGAGGGGAGACAGTGTGAACAAGTGCGTCTGTGAAAGAGGAAGGGAGAAATGGAGGGTTGAGAAATAAAAACAAGGAATGAGGAGAGAAAAATCTCCTGGGGGGATATCATACCTCTCCCTTTTTCTGTTTCTGTGAGAATGATTGAGAGCGACTGTAGACCGCGTGTGTGCGTGATTGTGTTTAACAGAGTGTGTATTTGAGGGGGGAAAAAATAACCTGCGAGTGTGCACGTGTTAAGTGTGTGTGTATGAACGCCGCTTCACCTCTGTTCACTCTCCTCTGGCTTCATCCCTCTTATCCTCCCTCTCTCACAGCTTCCCTTCCTCTGTCTGACTCTCTATCTCGCCTTCTTTTTCATTACACCCTTTGATGATGAGAAGTTAATTGCAGTGCCAGGGCACGAGACAAACCGTGGGAGGGGGAGAGACGGAGAGTGATAGAGAATAGGAAGGGAGAATGGGGAGAGGGGTGGAGATGGAGGGAGGGCTGAGGGATGGATGGATGGAATGAGTCAACGAAGGAAAGATAAGTGCCTGAGGAGCCTTGTCATGAGTGGAGACAGATCGCCCGCAGGGATGATTTCTGCTGCTGTGATTGACTCACTCCCTCCAGCGCTGAGATAGACACACGCACACACACTCAGACACGCACAGCTTGTAGTGTCCTGAAATATTTCGGGAGGAAAGTCAACTAAGGCGACGACAGTCAACTGAGGTGCTGCAGAACCACGCTACTGTGTGGAATTCTGCACACATACTGTAGGTGTTCCTTTATCTTCCTCAGACAAGACTATTTTTGACATTCTCAGTCTAAGAATACCCAATGTCTTTGGCAACTCTGGAGGAATTAATTGTAGATTTTCTATTAAATTCTGGTGTTATTTAAGCAATAAAATCTGCGTCTGAATAAATGTCCGTTTTACTTTCTATTCCCCAAAAGAGCATTGCTCACACTACTCCTGTGCAGCCAGCCCGTTCGCATGAAAAGTCTTATAAATGCCACGATAATGCGCTAAGACTTTAGCATGCAATAAGTACACCTTTCTTCATTTCCGCATGTCATTTGTACGCCATGTATCCTGTACTGACTGCAATGTAAACGCATCCGCGTATAAATGCTATGGTAAGAGTTGGTGACGTATTACCAGACTTGTAACCAGGAGACTCCTGTTGGAGACCAACAAACACGACTTTTAACCAGGAGACTCCTGTCCGAGACCGTTGTTGACCTGTTTTTTTTTTGTAAGTTAAGTGATTTTTCAATCGCCGACTGTTGTTGTCACATTTTTTATTGACGTTTGTGACGTGTTTTTCGTAGCTGTGTTATGTTGTTTCCGTACATGTTTTACTTAGTTAACATACTTATTTTAAGACCAAACATGACGTTTTTCCTAACCATGACTAAGTGGTTTTCTTGCCTGAACCTAGCTGCGAACATTTGCATGGCGTACAAATAACACGTGAAAAGTGGCGTACAAATGACACACAAAAAGGCTTAGAGGTTTAGAACTTAGAACTTAGAACTTAAGGAACTCCATTTTAGTTTTCCTCAACTAAATTGACAGTGGTAGATGCCTACAACTATTACACACATTATGAAAATCAAACATGTCAGCTTTAGCATGTTAGGTTTAGTCTGTCTCAGTCTGTTAGCATGTCATCAAGTACATACTTTAGACCCCTTTTACAAGATTACTGTTTTAAAACAAGTCAACCAACTCATGAAGCTTACATTAGCTTAATTTGCTAGCTACAACTGATAAGATCTGCCAACGACAGTTGTCATTTCAGACTGCAAAATCTAGGCCACCACCTAGAAAGGAGAAACCTGCTTTTGTCTACTTCTGTCTGAAATCAGGGACCTACTTTTTCAAAATAATTTCATTGATAAATCTGCCACCGTTATGATTGCAAACTGCACCGTGAAGTAGAGAAACTGAAAGCTTGACAGGCGTAGCAACAGTAACGAAGGGGCGGTGGAGTTTTGCGAATGGTCAATGGATCTCATTGTATGTTCTAATTTAATAAAACTCAATTTCATCAATTTCGTCTATTTGTCATTAGCGATCACTGTGCTCTGCGACAATTATAGGTGATAAATAAAAAATTCAGAGCATATCTATTGCCTCAACACAGCTCTCAACATGGCGACAGCTTACGGTGTTAACAGCGCTAAAGGTGCGAACAACGGCAACAGCGCTGACAGTGTTTACCTGAGTTTACCAGGTTCATTTTACACACATACACCCTCCTGCGGCATGTCTTAGATGTGAGGGTTGCATCCCCACCAACACCTACTTGTTTTCACATTTTGTAGTCCAAATTGCTTCTCAATATCCACAGCAGGTTTTTATGATGAAAGCTGTGCCGTGTCTGGTCGCAGGTGTTTATATTACAGTATCAAGGTGGGTAGAATATGACCCTCCGCTCTAAAAAAAACCCACCACCTGTTAAAAATCAATCTGAGAAATAAACAGCCCGACAGTACACAGTGTAGGGATATATAGGGGAGCTTTGAGTTTATTTCCCCCTTATCTTCATTCCGTCAGTTGTGGCTTTTTTAGACGTGTTTAGAGCTTCCAATTACTCGCCCTCACACTACGTTTAATAAAAAACACTCAAAGAAAAACTGATATTTAAGCCGAAAGTGGGGGAAGATTTCATTTGTTCAATGATTCTGGGGGAGTATGAAACATGCCTCTAATAAACTTTGTGCTCTCTCTCTTTTTTCCTTTGGCCTCAAAAATGCTAATCGATCCAGCATGTGTTTGACAGAGTGTATGCTGTATTACTCTGAGTGTGTGTGTGTGTGTTTTGAGTGTTTACTCCCCGTTCTTTTGGCCAGGTTCTTACTAAGTGTTTCCGAGCCTTAGGGGAACAGATAGCAGAGAAAGAGTTGTGGTTTTCACATCAAAATAGATCCCAGACCGCCTAAGAGGGTCTTCGCAGCACACACAAGCGTGCAATGTGTCATGACTTAACAACTGCACTGAATCAGGCAGATACATTTTGAAATTCTGCAGAAGACATGAGCGTGTTGGTAAGATTTTGTTCTGCCATATTCCACCACAAAATGACACGAGTACACGCCCAGTGTATCAGGAACACAAATTAAATAAAGACTTACATGGTGCATATCGGTCCAAATTGTAAATGCATTTATGTTTACAAGAAATTCAGAAAAGAAATTGCTGTTGGAGCAACATAGGGCTGCACAAATATTATAAAAATCTGTATGGCTAAGCGGCGACCACCATAATTGCAGTAATCACAATTGCGTGTCTCTGGGCAAAATTGTTTTATTGCTTTTTCTCTTTTGTGTTGCAGGAAAATTAGCTTCTAAGAATATGTACTCGTCATCTTGTTTAAACCACAACATTTTCACATGACTGGACTGCAATTTCCTCACTTAGGTTGAGCATATCCAGTCTTTTCCACTTTGCTCATTTTGACCAAAGAAGCCTGTTCCTCCGTCTTAATATTTGTCTCGGTTTAGTTGATGCACATTGGCTGTTACTGATTGTGTGTGAAGAAAGTGGTTGAACATTGGGCAACGGTTCAGTATGACAAATTACATGATTGATAGTAGACATGCATTAAAATAATGATATTTACAGAAGGATTAACTGTGATTATGTGTGATTAAGTAGCACATACATTACTTTCTATCTAAGTGACCAAATAAAAATGAATAGCAATGAGTTTTGGTATGTAACTTAAGGAACCCACGACACTGATGTAAACTATCTTTGCAGAGAATCAGATGGTTGGACGATTGAACGAATATATCGGCTATCGGCGATGAGTACATCAGCGTTATTGTTTTTTTTGGGGCAATTGTGTGGGTGAAATTTTGTCATTTTATTTTGCTAATTCAATGGTCCACTTCTGAAGAGGGGGCGTTGGGGAGATTTAGCGGGGATGGACAATGTGCAGAGCCGGCATATTTTCACATCTGAAGGTCAATTGCACATCGATTGTGTATTTTTCTAAAGCGTTTTTTTAATCTGTCCTCCAATAAAAAACGTTATGCACAGAAACATGGCACACTGAGTCTGATGCGTTTTATTATTCTATTTTTTGCTAAAATTCGCAGACAAAACTGAATTTATTACATGGGTGCAATGGATAACGCTAGTCCGAAATGGGGCAAATGAATGAATGACATTAGCAAGAAGCTATTGTTTAGCTGCCAAGAGCTCAATCACTACTGTCTCATCTTTCCTATATCCTTTGTTTTGCGACCATCCCCGATTCCAACCTATTCTGCAATCACCTAGCACAATCTTTAAATTCCGCATCTCTATATTCTTATATTTCTTTATTGTAAAGTGCTTTGTGCTGGGAGACAAAGTGAATTTTTAGCATGCCATTTTGGATGACGACGTTTGCACGGACGGTGGCTCTGAGTGGTCAAACAACCATCTTTTGCTTTTTGACGGATGCGGAAAAAGAAGAAAATCAACCTGTTCCGAAAACTTTAATGATGGACGAAAGTTTCGTAGTCGGTGTGAAACGTGATTGACACAACGTGAGGTTGTATTTATTTTTTAACGTGCAACAATTTCGGACAATAAAACGGACTTGGTGTGCAAAGGCCTTAACTCAGTGAAATAAAACTTTATTTCATCAAAACCAGAGGTGGTGATTGTTGGAAAGACTAATACGGTTTTGGTGAGTTTTATATAGTTTCTGTTGAGTTTGAATGAAGGATGTTTAGTGCACATATATCGACGATTGCCATTTGTTGGGCTGACGATGGCCGGTTGGAAAGATTTAACATATCGTCCAACCCTATTTATTAGCTCGTTTGCACTTGTGAAGCGGTTCTCTAATCCTACAGAAGACCCAATATGTGCATCAGTTATTACTTAATGACAATGTAAAGCTACTTCAATGTGTTTTAATGCATAACTGTAGTGTATGTTGAACCATGTGCCATGCCATGCCTTACACGGAGACTGGCAGAAATGTCAACTGAAATGTATTCTATATGTATAAAGCACTGGGGAAGGCGTTGACAGCATGTGCATATGTACAAAGTGAGACAAATCCTTTTTCTGAGTCACTCTTGACAATGTCAGCTCTTGAAAGTGTCAGCCTTTGTGTATGTATGACAGGTGTGTGTGTGTGTGTGTGTGTGTGTGTGTGTGTGTATGTGTGTGTGTACAGTGACAGTTTGTGTGGTGGACCAAATCTAAGCAATACATCTCCACAGTGAAAAGATGAAGTGGGCGTAGCCCTGAAAGAGCTGCCTGTGGTTGCCTTGACAGGGGCTTCAACAGCAAGCTTCCTCGCAGCTATGTGATCTCACGGCAGGCACTTTGAATCTCGCTGGAAGAGAGAAAACTTGAGTGCTGGCAGTGCCTTCCCCGCTCCCTTGCATTTCTTTTTTAGCTTGATGCCTGCTGCCTTTGCTCACACACCGACTGAGCGGTGATGTGATTTGACAGGGACAGGCCTATTGAAATCTGTCACATGTGGAGTACCTGTTGTATCTGTATAGTGCTACCTGGTCACCTGCATCTCTTTGATGCTTAGCCTTTTAAATCCTCCCTTCTCGCTTGCATTACATCCACCCTCAGAGACTGCAAAAGCATAAAATCTAGGTGTAATTGCGCGAGATTTCAGTGAAAATCCATTAAAATATGACACAAAAAACCTTTGCAGTTTGTAAGAAACCCATTTGGCCACACAAAGTATAAAGAAAATTGGGGGCTAATCCATAATATAATTAGGGGATGTAACTAACAATTATTTTCATTATCAATTAATCTGCTGATTATTTTCGTTAGCATTTTTGAGAGAAAAAAATAACAAATGAGTAATTATAAAATTAGAGGCTGATTAATCTTCTGTCAATTGACTAACCGATTAATTGTCTCCACTCCAGTAGACCAGACATGTACAGACATAACCAAAAAGGGCACATATAAAAACCTGCAGTTTAGAATCAGAGTCAGAATCCGGTTTATTGCCAAGTAGGTTTTCACACACAAGAAATTTGTTTGGTGTATTGAGCACCGACTAGGGCTATGTATTGGCAAGAATTTGGCAATAGAACCCATTTTCATTCACATATCTTGAGGTCAGAGGTCAAGGGACCCATTTGAAAATGGCCAAGCCAGTTTTTCCTCTCCAAAATTGTATCTAACTTTGGATAGTTATTTAGCCTTCTTTGCAACAAGCTAGTACGTCCATATGATACCAGCTTTAAAACTGAGCCAGTCTGAGCCAGTCTCTGAAAGACAGAATAGCGGCCTTTAAGAGGTTAATTAAAAATTGATACAGTGTTTTGGAGAATCGATACAGTATCAATAAAACATAATATCGCCATACTCATGTGTAGCAATATTTTGACACTGACACTGTCCCACTCAGTACATATCATGGTCACAATTCTTAAATAACCAAATTTAAGGGATCCTTATTAAAAATGTCAGTGTGCGTTTAACCAAAAGAGTGCAACTGCTAACCCACAGTAATTGTGCAGTTAATTCAATGTCCTGTTCAATTTTAACAAGCACAAAAATATAAATTGTGTGGTGTTACAAAATAGTCACATACTGTGTTCATTAATGAAAACTGCTCTCTAATATTGTGTTGTTATTTTGTTACATATTTTTCACTCATTTATATATTTTTAGTTAAAGGTTTTCTTTACACTCCACGTTATACAGCCTACAAATTAGTGTCTGCATTTTCTACCTCATAAAATATTTGCAAAGCCCTTTTAGTCTTAAAATCTGCATTATTTACATTGACATTATGTCTTCTTTTCTACTTTTAGTGGTGCACTGCTACCTTTGGTGATGCTTTACTCACAAAAACTGTCATGCATTAATGTCCTACAGTTGGCAGTAATGTGTATCACACCAGCCCTCCCACGCTTGCAGCATGCATGTACAGTATGTCCTTATGCAAATACTACTTGAAAGGGTGTATGTTATTATCATGGTTCAAAAGATTCAGTACAGGCAAACTACCAATATCAACAAAGTTTAATTGAAAAGAAAAAGTCAAGGGCATTTCTTTTCTTTCTATGTAGCACATTAGGTGAAAACTGCAGGTAAAATACCAACCAGAAAGCCCGCTAATGACAAATAAAGTGGGTGGCAGACCATCATCTGATGTAGATCGTCATACTGTAACTGGGAGCTCTAAGCCAAGATACAGCCCACTTCTTCTCAATACGGAGAAGCTACATCCCATCAGTATGCCTGTTGGCGTGGGGGCGGAGAGCGTGCAAGTGCTGGCATAAGAGGGTGAAGCACACAGCAAGAGAGAACAGATAAAGAATAGATAATAGGTGTCATCATGACATCAAGTTCTCCTTCAGAGTAGCAACAACCAGGCACTGTACTGAACGCCGTGAATCAAAATTGAGACACTCAAATAGCGAGCAATTAGCCACCTGCTAATAGAGTGGACCGCAGTTACATGGAAACACTAAGAACAGCCACGCTGGGAAAATTAGACAGAAACACCTAAAGATGTTTGTTTGCAGAGGCATTTTCAAAAAAAAAAAAAAAAATCAATGCAAAAATCAATGCCTTTTTGAGCTTTCACACAAACCTTTATGCACCGACAGCCTCTTTGATTTCAGGTTCAATGACTACATGTAGGTCTCCTTGTTTAAATATTTATGTGACATTAGATCTTTATACTGTATATAGGAATTTGTGTAGGGTTAGAAACATTAAAAAAATGAACAGCAGTTTTTTTCTGTGTGACTTAAGTAAGACTTGTAAACCCTCATTTAGTTTACCGTTAAACAGCCTTGCTTCCCACACCGCTTGTGTGAGAAGAAAGGCATTAAAGCAAGCTTCAATGGGACGTCTACAAAGCTGCAAGTCTGGGACCACTTTAGTCATGCACATTTGCGAAACATGTTTTCAGACTTGACAAAGAGTCATGCTGGGTGATGTCTTGGGTCTCCTTTCTTAAAATTAGCCCCCTTATTTTCACTTGTTCTACCTCTGCTAATATATATATTTATTTGAGCTATGAACATTAAGGACGTAATGTACAATAACAATGCTTTTTTGCCACAATTCAAGCTATGCAACTCAAAAATTCAACTAGATTGTAAGACGTAGGTGGTGTTCAATACTTTTGCTACATATTGCCCTGTTTGGACAGTAGGTGGATGAGTCAGTTCCAAAAAGTGGCTAGGCAAAATATAAGTCGCACACCAAAGCGATAAGTGATGTACACATCGCAGTTATTTCCCTTCCTTCGTTCATGTGAATGAGACCCAGACCGAGGCAGGACTGAGGGCTGGGAGGCGGAGTTAAAGGAAACGCTACTGCGCCTGCTCTATGGGCCCAATGGATGCCACTGAGCAACTTTAATTGGAATGAACGGGGCCCCGCCTCCAACGCTGTATCCAGTTCTCTTTATACATCCATGTTCAAGTCTCCCAGCACAAAGCACTTTACGATCAAGAAATACAGAGATGCGTAATTTGAAGATAGATCGTGAAAGGCGATTGCAAAACATCTTGGAATCGGGGATGGTCGCAAAACAAAGGATGTACAAAAGATTAGAAAGTAATGATTGAGCTCTAGGCAGCTAAACGATAGCTTCTTGCTCATGTCATTCATTCATTCGCCCCGTTTGGGTTTAGCGCTATCCATTGCACCCACGTAATTGGTTCGGTTTTGTCTCGTACTGCGAATTTTCGCGACAAATGGAATAATAAAATGCTCCAGTAACGTTTTTCATCAGATGACGGATTAAAAAAATGTATGCGATAAAAATACCGACTTGGTGTGCAAAGACCTTTAGACTGACAACGATTACATTTTTTTTAAGTTATCTATTTAGCTCACACAATCATTTGTCAGTTTTTTGTAATGTTCTGTATCTACTGCAAGGACATTTTAAGCTTAAGGGAAGGTTGAGCTCAAAAGAAATAGTAACTTGATTTGAATCATGATATATATAAATATGGACTGATACAAAAACAATATATTTTTTGTTATATCGCCCAGCTCTATAATCAATAAAAGTGTATATGGAGTTCTAGCATGTTATACCTTATGCTGATGACATTTACTCTTCTTTAACAATCTGTCCACACCTGACATCTCCATGTTGTTTGGGCATACTGTATGTGAATCTCAATTTGTGAATGAGACTGATAAATAATTTCAGTACACAAACACAAAAATAACCTTTCGTAAATGTATGTCAACATTTCAGGCTTTACGGTTTTATTATCTAAATTAATGTTTTTCCAGACTTTTCAAGGATACCCTGATGTTGGACTAAAAAAATAACATCCAACCAAGAGGCATCCTCCCTGCCCTTCCACTATATGCTGTGTTATTTTGGTATTTTCTTTCTGTTGCATCTTAAATTGTGTTTATGCCAGCTTGCAGCCTGTCAGGAGTCATCAGAGCAGCTTGCAGTTGGTGGAG
>CAKALG010031025.1:0-12420 GCA_916700815.1 Helicolenus hilgendorfi | reverse complement strand
GACTGAAGTTTACATTTGCTGCTTGATGCTATATATACTAATATTACAACCAAACTCTTCTTCACTTGCCCGCAGTCAACGAGCAATGAGCTGTTCCCGACAACACTGCAAGCAGCACTTCAAGCTATCGGCCCGTTCCGAACGGCTACGCCCCGAACAGCACTGCACTAGTTCAAGTAATGATTTTAAATCTTTTACTCTGGCAAGGATCGCTTTAAACTATAAACTATATATAATCTCATTTGAGTTCTTGTTTCAGCTACATCAGTCCTGTGAAATACAGTCCTGTACTCAAGAAGTGATGCACTTATGGTTTTAGCAGCGGTAACAGTTTATATAAAAGTAAAGTAAAAGAAGGAACAAGGTTAGTAGCCCAAAATGTTGAGTAGTCAGTCCACAACTCTGGCCCAGACAGACGGTCTCCAGAGGATGCAGCCTACTGACTTTTTCCTCTCACGCCACTATGAGGTTGCAATTTTTGATTTTTAGTGAAAATTCTTGGCAAGTATTGCATGGATTGCTGTAAAATTGTTATTCAAGATCCCTGGAGGATAAATCTAGAGCCACAAGGGCTGTCCCGAATACCATTTTTTGGGCTTCGAAGCTTCGGTGAGAAATATTCGAAGGTATTCAAAGCTCTGGGACAGGGCTGCTGCCGCATTACTATACACACACACACTTTTACACATAACAAACAGCGATATCCGTTTTAGAGAATAACTAATCATTATTAATGTTGAATATGAATAATGTTGTGGGATTATTCTTTATTTCATGGGCTACTTTGGGATTTATACACTACTATTACATACCTGTACTTGTATATAAAAATACAAAAAAAGAAGCATTCAAATACCTATTTGGAGCCCTAAGATTGAACAGGTCAACATTTGAGAATGTTTTGCTTTCAAATCTCAAGTAAGTCAAGTCCTTATTTCTGTGGCTTAAGTCTGACTCAAGTCCAAACTCTCAGTATCGTCCCTGGTAATGGGCAGTGATGGTGACTGTGGCTGAGCAGACAAGTAAAAGAGCGAGAACTCCATTTACAGAAACACCAAAGAAATTAGCTCTTATTGCCGCAAATGGTGCCCAATCGATAATTGAAAAAAGAAGGTGAGATCTAATTGAGTGTGCAGGTTTGTTCTGAGAAGGTTTCAATTTTAAACAAACAAAGACTAAAGTGCTTGTAAACCTTTTTTTACAGTTTGACTTCAACTGAAAAACAATAATATGTCAAGACAATCCCTTTTCATACCCCAGTGAACACCGCGTAATTGGAAACCGCACATTTACAAATGATGTAGCCACTGCACTGCTAAAAACAAATCCCAAAGCAAGCCATTAACAGGTAATTCGCAATTAGTTACCACGTGAACGTTCGGCTCCGGTGGGAGTGATTAGTGACAACACAAGATGTTCTATGGCGAAACAAAGCATGTGACCCATCTGTGGGGCAGACAAGGAAGAGAGGAGGGAGGGGGTTTAGCAGGTGTCTTCACCCAGGAGGGAGCTCCAGGTAGGTGGGCAAGCAGGCAGGCAGGCATTTGACACCCGTCTAACCACACGAGACCTCAGAGGTTGACAGCCGGTGCTGCACGCTGCATGAAAAGTCATCGTTTCACACAGAGAAGATGGACTGCAGGTGATGCAGCTGCTATTTTTAACCCGAGGCCTCCCTCCAGGACCGAGTGCACTGTTTGAATTGTTGTTCTCACACAAACCTCTCTCCCTCTCCGACACCTGGCCTGCAGAAGTCTCCTTTCATTCAGAGTTACATTAGAAAATGAGATATTCACTGCTTATTTTAGAAGGACTCAATCGTTTTTTTTTTTGTATTGTTTTATTTTCAATGATCAACTGGAGTTTTAATTCGTCTCCAAAATGAATTTATATCACTATGAAAAAAAAGCTTTTTATTTCATCCTTTTGAAGCTGCCTCTTAACTTGCAGCACACAGAGGCACCTACAGACCTCTCAGTACATTAAGAAAGGTCTATAGTACAAGTATAATAATTTAGAACGTCAGAAAGGAAAGACGGCAAATGTTTTGCACTTATAACTACACTCCATACACAATACTGTGCTGTCTGTATCTCTGTTTTGTTCCCTGAAGATGTGCCTGGAGCATGAAGCTCGTTGGTTGTGATCTATGTCGCAACCAACAGGGGATACATCCACCTTTTTTGACAGTGCCAGCAGGCTTCTGCCATCGTGCCTTTGAATGTTATGACGCTGCGAAAAAGCGAGCGGCGGCTCTCAGCTCGTCGTAATGAATGTTTCACAGAGCGTGTGAAGTTTGTACTTAACGAGTCAGTCGGCCCAGTTTCTGCTCCGCTGTGTGCTGCGACAGCGATATATACGCATAGCGACGGGAGTCAAGACAGTAGAGTAGAAGTGTTGTGACTATGTTTTGTCTTTTTGGATGGATGACATAAGTTCGGGCCATTGGTTGTGCTGTGAAGTCAAACAGAAAGATAGCCGGGGTTTAGAGTGATAATGCAGTGATTTTCAAACAGTGTGATTCTGATTCATGAGGGGAAAATACCAGAGTGCTTTCGCTCTAACAAGCCTATGAAGATTCAGGTTAGCGACATTTATTCAGACAGTAAAATTACATGTAATGTGGAATAGGCATATTTTTGACAGGGCAGAACAGAGAAGCAGGTGAGGCTCATCAAGCAAACGCTCGGAGAAAATAAAAGAAGCTTATCTTGGTCTCGGGTTCCCTGTGAATATGAGAGAGGCTTGTATCTTTTGTGTATAAAAACTCTGGCAGCCTGGGCAAACTTTAAAGGGGCACTCCTCCGACTTTATATGTCAAAGTGAATTTACTAGTCACAGGTGGTGTTACACAGCCTGTGGAAACAGTTGTGTCTTCTCTAGCTCTGGAAGGAGCTTTGTCAAGTCTGAGAAAAGTTTCTCATCTTGGGCTTGGAGACTGCACATTTTGTTTTTTATAAATATCCTGTATGACAAACTATATTTTTACCAGGCAGAGAGGGCCTAACGAAAGAGACTATTGAGCTGCATTATGGGAAGTGTAGGATTCAGTGTTTTTGAATCTTGACATATCCCACTGTACGGACTAAAAGTCACAGATTTTGACCGTTCCTTTTTTAAATCTGTCTCTTGCAAATTCCCGAACTTTACATAAGTACATTATTAAATAGATGAAGTGTCCCTTTAATTTGCATTTTTTCATGATTTTTTTTTTCATGATTAACAATAACACAAGTGAAAATAAAAGGTAAAATGCAGTTGGTTTAATTGACAGTGTTTTTCACTAATTGAAACATTTATTATTCTTTGTTTTAGAGCTGAAGCGATTAATTAATTAATCGATTAGTTGTCAACTGTTAAATGAATTGCCAACTTTATCGATAATCGATTAATTGGTTTAAGTCATTCTTTTTTTTTTTTTAAAGTAAAAATTATCTGATTCCAGCTTCTTAAATGTGAATATTTTCTGGTTTCTTCACTTTGTGGACAAAAAAAGACATTTGAGGACGTCATCTTGGGCTTTAGGAAACAATGATCGACATTTTTAACCATTTTCTGACATTTTTTTAGACCAAACAACTAATCAATTAATCGAGAAAATAATTGACAGATTAATCGACAATGAAAATAATCGTTAGTTACAGCCCTCTTTTGTTAAAATGTATACAAATCTAAATGTAAAAAGGGGAATTATGCCCAAAACTATATCCCGGAGAGTTGTAAGACAAACACATTTCCTATAAACTATTCCTTGATTTACTACTAATTTCCCACATGTTGTTCATAATTGATACATTAAACAGCTCAATCTGCATCCAACGAGGAGCCTGACAGAAGAATCACTGCAACATACGCACACACACACACAGGCATAGACATGCATACAGTGACATGTATGTGCACTCAGAGGGAGGCTTTGCGTGAACTGGGAGCCTTTGACACGCACATCCCACACATCAAGTGTCCGTGTCAAGCCCATGCAGAGCACACACAAACACACACACACACACACACACACACACACACACACTGTATGCACAGAGCCTCTGTAGCACGCTGAGGAAAAGGGCGTGTGGGGCTTCTTCCCCTTGTCAACAGGATGAGAAGCAGGGAGGTGGAAGCCGGGGCATTAGTCTCCTCAGGGCTAGCTCTGGGATTTCCTCCAGAGGACAGAATAGGAAAATACAACACCATATAAATAGATTCTCCCTGCTCCAAATACAGATACGGCCTCAGCAGGGAGAGCTGTAACATTAACAAAGCTTCTTGATGCAGTGTAATTTGTTGATGGGGGGTTATTTTTGTATTATAGATTTGATGCCGGGGCCTGTGAATAGCACCCTGTTTGTGGATGTTTTATGGCTGTAATTGTTTTAATTTAGGGTTGTTTGTGAATGCGTGTTTGTGTGCATGTGTGTGTGTGTGTGAATGCATGGGTACCCTCATGTGTCGAGAGCAGGCTGGCTGGTTGAAAGGCTGAAACTCATTGTCCTCTCCCCCCCACTGTGGTGCCTGCAGGGTGGAAAGGAGCCAGTCTGTCTGCCCACCGTACAAACTACAGCTGGAAGAGTGTCTGTCTGCCGAGCAGGTGCCCACCCCAGAGCTCATCCAGGGCTACGTCAAGAAGGTAGGGCTGCTTTACAAATGCCAAGCTGAAGGGTTGTGTCACTTTGTGCCCAGCTGGAAGGAGGGATGAAGGAAGGGAGCAAGACGTAGAGGGGGATGAATCTAGTGGCTAGTACAAGGCTAGATGCATATTCTAACATCAAATACTCCCACAAAATTACATTCCCATTAGGGCTGCCATATGATTAAAATATTTAATCACGATTCATCACATGATTGTCCATAGTTAATTGTGATTAATCGCAAATTATTTTTTTTATTTGTTCAAAATGTACCTTAAAGGGAGATTTGTCAAGTATCTAAGACTCTTATCAACATGGGAGTGGACATATATGCTTGTTTTATACAAACGTATGATTATATATATTACTGATATCAATTAACAACACAAAACAATGACAGATATTGTCCAGAAACCCTCACAAGTACTGCATTTGGCATAAAAAAATATGCTCAAATCATAACATGGCAAACTGCAGCCCAACAGGCAACAACAGCTGTCAGTGTGTCATTGTGCTGACTTGAACATGAGTTGCCCAAAACTGCATGTGATTATCATAAAGTGGGCATGTCTGTAAAGGGGAGACTCGTGGGTACCCATAGAACCCATCATCATTCACATATCTTGAGGTCAGAGGTCAAGGGACCCCTTTGAAAATGGCCATGCCAGTTTTTTCTCACCATTTTGACTAAGTTTGGAGCGTTATTTAGCCTCCTTAGCGACGAGCTAGTATGACATGGTTGGTACCGATGGATTCCTTACGTTTTCATATGATGTCAGTATCTTCACTCTAGCTTTAAAACTGAACCCGCTATAACCTAAAAAACACAAGTTGCATTAATGAGTTAAAGAAATCTGTGGCGTTAAAACAAATTTGTGTTAACGCGTTATTATTGCATTAACTTTGATGGCCCTAGTTCCAATACAACTAAACTGTATTCTCAATTACGTTTCAAGGGAATCGTATTTCCTCCCGGATTATGGTCACAGTTTTAAACGCGTTGTTAACATTGTATATTAAAAAAATGAAACAACACTACTTAGTTAGGTTTAGGCAACAAAATTACTGGGTTAGGTTTACTAAAAAAAACATCATGGTTTGGATTAAAATGACTACGCTATTGAAACAAAACAGAAACACTACAACCGTTCCAACTGGCTTGGAATGCATCTCTACTATGCACACAAATCCCTTCGTCCAGTTTATCTCCAATGAGTTGATAAACGTCACTATTTTGTGGACTTTATTTAGCATATTCTGTATGTTCTCTTTGGTCCAGAGGTCAAGCAAAAATCGGACTTCTGCAAAAGTTCATGTCAGTCCTCTCCCACTCATATTTACCTGTCATTTACCTGTGTCCATCTCAACAAATGTCCGCGCAGGCAGCCTGTGTTTTGGTTTGCTTGGAAACCACTCTGGTGTGGACAAGAGTATGATTAGGTCAAGTCAATTATATTTGTTGTAGCCCAATATCACAAATCAGCCTCCGGGGTCTTAACATTCTGTACAGGATAAGACATCTTCTGTCCTTTACAGCAGATAAGGAAAAACTCCCCCCCAAAAAAAGCCTTTTAACAGGGCAAAAAAATGGAAGAAACCTCAGGAAGAGCAACAGAGGAGGGATCCCTGGACAGAAGTGCAATAGATGTCGTGTGTACAGAGTAGAACCGATACTTCGGTACCAAGTCGATGCCAAAATTCTAAAAACGTGACTGTACTCTTTTTCTACAGTACCGAAGGTACCGTATGATGCCTATAATCAGGGTCCGAAATTAACAAGCGCCAAATGCGGGTAGATTTCCCGCTTGGCGAGTAACTCTCTGAAGGCTTCTGTCCTCTGCTCTCTGTGTGTCGGAGTTGACACACACACACACACACACACACACACACACACACACACACACACACACACACACACAAAAAGCACCATACAACAGCGTGGAGATGTTGGGTTTGTTTATTTTTTCGGAGATCCTTTATTGATTTGTTCGAGATGAGGATTCACTCGTGGGGGAAAAAACTGAACTGAACTGAATTTCTGAATCTTTTGTTGTTTATTGCTAAATCTCCGAAAAGTGGTGCTTTTTTTATTGTCATCAAAATAAAGTAAAAATGAATATTTAATGGTCTAATGGTCTGTCACCATGTCAGTGAATTTAAACTACTGCTTGCAATCTGAGGATATATATCAAGGGAGTGTGTGTGTGCGTGTACAGCCTCTGCTGTTTTCTTACAGTCATTGAGCTATAACTGTGGAATAAAGTCTCAATTTTCCTTTTCTTTTTTTTTTACCGTGGTATCGAATTGGATATCGAGAACCATGGAAATTCACTCGTATTGGTATCGACTACTAGATTTCTGGTATCGTGACATCCCTATCACAGAGCAACAACATAATGACTGCTGCGGTTATCCGCAAACTTACAAACGTATTTGTGATACGTCAAAGACACGTAATCCGCATCAAAATATGTTTCCTTCAAAAACATAATTGAGCATGCAGTTTAGTTGTATGGGTAGGACATTTTAAGGAGACAGGGCTGAGAGGACATACAGTCGATGCACATGTCTACTTTGTTCAGAATGTCACCCTGTCTGCAGGTTCAGAGATCACAATGTCTGTATGTTTACAAGTTGTATTTTAGTGAATCAGCAACATGGCTAAACCTGCTGGCAAGCACGCTGCTGTCAGGCTGAGGGCTTTTAACTGCAGCCTGTCACAGAACGCTCGGAGGCAGTTGCCAATGAAGTACACGGTGTTGTAGGAGCGACGATGAAAACGTTTTTTTTAAATGTAATTGCTGCTTCAAAAGATAACAAAGAAAACACAGGGGTGGTGATGACTTGTGTGTATTTCAGGAGTTGTCAGGTATGAATTAGTGGAAACTTTACAACTTTGATTGTGTTACAACTCCTCTAATACGAGCCATGTCGACAGGCTTCCGCTACTGCTACTAGAAATGTGCTTGTAGTAGATTATTACAGCCAGGTTGCACTAAATGGCGTATGAATGACACAGTAATTGTCATTTTGTGTGCGAAACAAATGCCGTTTTTGTTTTTGGCGTGTCATTTGTACACCATGAAGTTTGTATTGACTGCAATGTAAACACATCCTTGTAAATATACTAAGATCGGAGCTAGTGACGTTGAATAAATACGCAAGAAAGACTGCTTATGTGGGTGTGCGGGTCAAATAAAGACAGGACTTTCAACCAGGAGACCGGTTTGTCTCCCAAAGTGTTGAGTTACGTTTCAATACGTTTTGTACTTGGTTTACATACTTATTTCAAGCCCAACCTGATATTTTTAATAAACTTAAAGTGGCAGTAGGTAGTATATTTTTGGCATCATTGGGCAAAATGTCCATAATAACCTTTCAGCATGTTGTAATTCAAGTGTTCTGAGAGATAACTAGACTTCTGCACCTCCTCATGGCTCTGTTTTCAGACTTTAAAAACTCCCATAACGGGAGACTTTGACTAATGACAGGTAATTTTATTGAGAGAGCGTTACTATTGGCTGTGCTCCGGTCATGTGACCGGAAGTTGGCGTTCCTTCACCAGATTTCACAATGGCCGCGGCTTTACAAAATGTCTCATTTTACAGCTAAACCGTACACTACAAGATGATTCTGAAAACATTTGAGGCGAGAAATAGGCATTACAGTAACATAATATTGATTCATATTTGATCAGCGCTGCCTGGTTTGACCGTTTGGTCGGACTTCACGAGTGATTGACGGCCAGCTCTCATAGACGGCCGCTGGGCAGCAGACCTCAGACCAGCTCTGACTGCTTGTTCTCTTCTGATCGGGTTGAATACTATTAACCTCAGCATCTAAGATGTTCTGAGCAGTTTCAGCCTGGTTCAAAGTGACCAACAGAGTTAAACTTTGATAGTTTTGCCGTGCTGCATTATGTCCTGTCAAATTCAGGCAGTACGTAATATACTAAAAGCTGTGTTCAAGGCTAATGTCCATTTGCAAACCAAATAGCTTAACATTTCTGTATTTTCTATAAAGGAGATGAAAGCAGCGAACAGGAGCAAGAATCACATTATTCACTGATCTGATAATGAATTGGCTCTGTAGCACATGTCACTGTTATGAATGCACTGCTGTAGAAAGCCTGTTTGAAATGGCACTTCAGATGATATATGGGAACACACCCTTCTCTCTTGTGAGCTGGTTATGCTGCGTCATCATGATTCAAACGCCCCCTGCCTAATCTGTATATTACCGAGCGTTATGTCGGCCTTTGAAGCCTCGCTTCTGAACCTTTCTGTACATTTTGCCCTTCGATTAGTCATGCAACCGCGGTCCTGTAGGACCTCATTACTGTTGGTTATCATTTCAATCTACTGAGCTGCTACAGGCTTGCTGGAGGAGGAGGACGAGGCCATGCTAGAAATCTATTAAAAGGGAAGTGGACATGGATGAGTGGTAGAGGAGTGAGTGGAGAAGTCCATTCCCTTCAGCCTCTCTCTGTTTCCTCCTGTTTTTCCTCTTCATCTTCTTTTTTTCCCCTCTCATTTTCTTCCCTTTCTCTTCGTCGCCATCTCAATCTCTGTCGTTATTCCTCGGCCTCTCTTTTCGTCATCTCTCTACCCTACTCAATCTCTCTCTCCGGGGTTTTCATCTTGACCTTCAGACACCTCCTCCTGGTGCCACTTTAATAACTTACGGGGGAAATAGGAAATGTGGTCTCAAGTCAAAATTGAAATGGGTTTTTCACTGCAGGCTGTTGATATTCTGGTGGCAGAATAAGGGAAGCTGCTTCCAGAATATTTTTCATCAAGTCTGTGCTCAGCGTCATTTCGGTTAATGAAGAGAAATGATGCGACGCAAAGTTTGCTTTTTGACCTCGAAACCTCATTTCCTTGACCTGAGGTTGATCCATTTAAGCCAGTGCAACATCTGTTCATTTAAATTAAGAAGTTTACACAAATGTTAATTTTATGCATTATAGTAGATCCCAATAGTGTATACATTATGGGACTCTTGAAGGGCTGAAGCTAACAATTATTCCCATATTCAATTAGCCATATATCATCCAGTTTTCCCCTTTTGTTTCCCTTTAGCTTATATCTTTAAGGAAAAATATATATAATAGACATTTTTATATTGATTTGACGATACATATCGTCATATTTCCCAGCCCTAAAATGGACACTTATAATTTACAATGATACAAAACACAGAAAACGGTATATATTCGCATTTAGGAAGCTGGAAACAGCAAAATGTTTAAAACCTTTGCTAAATAAATGATTTAAACGTCCGATCTATTATCAAAGTGGTTGTCCGTTCATTTTCTGTTGGTCAGCTAATCAATGAATCAACTCTGACAACTGTATTTATCCAGCTAGTTATTAACTGATATACATTGAATTCTTTTGAAAGGCAAAATCGGTGCTATATTTGACTTGACATATTTTGTGATTTATTTTGTCACTTACACTGTATGTTCACTTACAGTATATTTGTGGTTGATCTGCAGTCTGTGTCATGATGTTGGGAGTGTGGATCTAATCTGAATAGTTCTACTTTGTCAAACACAGGATTTTATAAAATTATAATGATAATGGTACTAAAAATAAATTCAATCATTACAGCACACTATTCGAGTCTACTTTGAGATCAACTGCACCGACATTGAACAGCCAAAGCCATTCATCTCTTGCTCTCGCTCTCTGACTGCATTACCATTAAATGAGATACAACAGTTCCCTTTTATCTCAGCAATTCCATTTCAACATATTGGTATGGGGGAATATGATGTGGAAGCACCCACAGAGCGTTCACTGATATTAAACAATATGGCTGGAAACAATGTGACTGTTTTCCAATTTAATTTCATAGTGAATAACCTGCGATTTGATTTGATTTCTATTCTCTTCCCTTACTGTGGCTCCAGATAGAGACGGGCACCGCCTTTGCTTGGGGGGGTGGGGGTAGTTGGTGGAGGGGGGGGCACAAATGGAGAATGGCATCATTAACATTCTCTGACAGCTAAAGTTTCAATCTCGCTCCTTGGCAGAATCCCAATATTGACATAAAATGCCAGATGACAATGAAAACAGAAAAAGTGGAGCGCTGGATTTGTGATGTGGCCCGTGCCTGACTCGGGTTGTGGCCGCTCCAATCTAATCAACAACTGAGTGATTGGAGAAACTGCTGGGACGAAAAGAAACGGAGGGGGGGTAGAAACAACAAAGATCCAACAGATGCAGAGAACTCCATGAAAAGGATTGTGAGGAAAAACAATTCCATTTCAAGATAATTGATCTAAAAACTAATTCTGAAAGTTTGGATTCAGGTTGAGATCTCTTGGGAAATAACTTGTTGTATATGTTCTGCTTCATTAGGTTGGTCTTATTTTGCATCCTGAATTCACTTTTTTTTGGCATTTTGCTGATGCTCCAAACCCAAATGTATTAAGTGCAACAGCAGCTTCACATCCAAGATCTCTAGGGTAATTAAAAATTGCAAGTTGCGTGAATGCGTTAAAGAAATTAGTGGCGCTAAATATTACATTAACACGTAATTATCACGTTAACAACCCTAGTTTTATCACTGATTAGTCTTCCAATCACTTTCTTGATTATTCAATAAATCGTTTAGTCTGTAAATTGTAAAAAAAAATAGTGAAAAAATGCCCATTACAATTTCTCAAAGCATCCGGTGACATCTTCAAATAGCTTGTTTTGTCCAAGCAACAGTTCAAACACAAACATAATCAATTTACTATCATTTATGTTAAAGAAAAGCAGCAAATTATCACATTTGAGACGCTGGAAGCAGAGAATGTTTGGCATTTTTGCTTAATGGAATACTTCACCAACAAAATTACCATTTGTATATCAATGACTCACCCCGTGTTACCTTGAATTCTTAAAGAAAACTTTTCTCTCGCATGCCTCCACGGTGAACGGAGAATCGTAAAACTGAATTAAATGGGGGCCGTGTTTAACAACAGTGAAACTATATCAGAACATCCGTTAACTCTCTTACAACTCGTGCCGAGGTTTTGTGGTCCCAAATTAACACCCGCCAAACCCCAAATGCAGGTAGATTTTCCGTTTGGCGAGTAAATCTCGGAAGGCTCGGAAGAAACAAATCACAAACAATTAATAAACTTAACTTTATTATGTTGGCTGGTAAAAAGTAAGCTTGGCCGGTGGATTTTTTACAAGTCCGCTTGGCCGGTGAGTCAAAAAAAAAGTTAATTTCGGGCACTGAGAATAATCGAATGCCTCATTCATCAGTCGTATGCTCACTACTTCCCAAACACACGCAACTTCTGAAACCTTACTATTTAAAACACTTAAGACTCGCACAGACGGGTAGTGCGGCTGCACAAGTATGAGACTGTTAATGCATTAGTGTTATAAATAGTAAGTGTAATAGTAATTTTAGTGATGATGCATGTGTTTGGGAAGTAGTGAGCATCCGACTGGATAAATGAGACTTGGATTATAACTCTCACGCATGAGCTGTGTGAGAGTTTGTGAAGTATTCCTTTAAATCAAAATAGTTGCCAATTAATTTTCTGTCAATTGACTACTTGTTTTAGCTCTAATCAAATCTAAATCAGTAAAGGCAAAGTAGCAGTTGCATCACTTATAGTTGTAGCATTTGTTGTTATCATTCTAATTTTTAAATTTGTTTTATGTTCATGCTCTCAACAGCAGATCCAGGATGCTGCCGACCAGGGTGTGATGTTCGTGGGATTTGTCCAGGAACCCTATGGAGCCCCATGCACCAGGATCCGACAACCAGACACCCCCTC
>CAKALG010031024.1:0-34632 GCA_916700815.1 Helicolenus hilgendorfi | reverse complement strand
AAGCGGGAAAAGTTAAAAGTGTCTGGTTTGTCGCTGTCGTTCTGGGCTACTGTAGAAACATGGCGGTGCAACATGGTGGATTCCGTGAAGACTTCCTATGTAGATATGAAGGGCTCATTCTAAGCTAATGAAAACACAACGATTCTTAGTTTCAGGTGATTATACACTAAAGAAAACATACTTATTAATATTATATTCCATTTCTGCCAATAGATCCCCCTAAATGTTACACACTGGTCCTTTAAAGTAAAACCAAAAGCTTGAAACAGCAATACCATATCTGTATAAAACTATATAACTCTTGACCCAGTCCATTACATTTAAATTTTTTTGTAATGTAGAAGAATATAGGAGTCATATAGAAATTTAGACATGTGTTCCCTTTTTTTTTAAAGTTGTCCTCCTTATTGATGTAAAACTTCAGGGTCAAAGGCATCATTACTGTGTGATTCTGGTACTGACCAGATCGGCCACCGGTGACTTCTTGCGATTCTGCTTCTCCACCTCCACCTGCATCTTGGCCATGGGTTTGGCCATAGCCAGGGCCAGCTTTGCCTCTTGCTGCAGCTTCTTCTGTCGACTCACGAAGTCCATGTCCTCCAGAGACTCGGAGTCATCCTCCGTGGTGTCCCTGTCCGAGTAGGACGAACTCTGCTTGGACTGCGGGGAGGAAGAGGGAGAAAAGACAAGTATGGCCAGGTGGATTAAAATATGGAGGTGACAATGAACAGAATAAGAAGTGAGGGAGAAAGGGAAAGATAAGAAAGAGCAGGTCAGAGGATTAATGTTTATGTATTCTCGGCATTACGGTATGTAGATTTTACACACTGCCAGGAACGTCACTTTACATCAAACGGGATGTGAGGAGAGCGCGGATGAACATGTAAAGAGATGATTATTCTCTCTTTCTCCCACTCTTTCTGTTAAATGTGTCTCAGGCTGACGGGAGGTTAATGTGGCCAGTCATCCGTGGCCATGGCGAGCGTATTCCAATTCACCTCTCATTTGCTGCCCGTGAATTGGTTAACAGGCCAGAAAACGTGAGCAAAGACATTCATAGAGCAACTAAACCGCCAGCTATCTGTCTGACTCATAATGAATAGCTCCCCCCTTTCACTGCTTTCATTCTTGTTCTGTCTCAATCTCGCTTTCACACAATCAGATCTTTAACACCGTCAACCCTGCATATCATAATCCACATTTCATAGTGATTTCAAGCTTTGAGTCATTTTCTTTCATTACTGAATTCTGTAGAAATTAGGGCTATGTTCAGAAGGAGGCTAAATAACACTCCAACTTGCGCTAAATTTTGGCGAGATCCCTTGACCTCTGACCTCAAGATATGTGAATGAATCACATGCATTTTTGGGCAAAATAAAGGTCATAGTCAAGTCAGCACACTGACACACTGACAGCTGTTGTTGCCTGTTGGCCTTGAGTTTGCCATGTTATGATTTGAGCATATTTTTTAATGCTAAATGCAGTACCTGTGAGGGTTTCTGGACAATATTTGTCATTGTTTTGTGTTGTTAATTGATTTTCAATAATAAATATATACATACATTTACATAAAGCAAGCATATTTGCCCACTCCCATGTTGATAAGAGTATCAAATACTTGACAAATCTCCCTTTAACATACATTTTGAGCAGATAAAAAATGTGTGATTTATTTGCAATTAATCAAGGGATTAATCGTGACTAAATATTTAAACGATTTAGTAGAAATACTATTATAACTCTGCATGGGATTCAAAAGTGCACACGTGGACATCAGTGCATACCATGGGGGACAGAGGTGTGTCCAGACTGGTCTCTGTCTTGCTGTCGTCTGCATCGCTGTCCTTGTCGCTGCCGCTGTCATTGACAAAACAGATCTGTAGGTTCATCCCACTCTGCAGCCTGCAGGGAGAGACAGAGATAGAGATAGACATGTTAATATTTGCATAAATGCAGATAAGAGTCAAGTCAGTTCAATGGTGGCTCGAACTGCAGTAATTGACTCGGACCAGGGCCAAAACAGTGCGCAATGTCAACAGCACTGCTGCTAATACAAATGATGAGGTCAACAAAGAGCTTTGCTTCAATAAAGGATTTAGAGTGCTCTGCACACGAAACTATGTGCACTACCCCATGTGTTAAAGAGAGAAAAAGGGTTATATACTGTATATATATATATATTAAAAAAAATTGGAAAGAAGATCCTAACAGACGCTCGCTGCCTTCATCACCAGAGCAAAGCGCTGGCTGTGGATAGAATTAAGGAAGGCTTGTGTTTTTAATCATCTCCCCTCTTGTCTTCAATATGGATCGATCCAGGAAGCCTCCGGTAGGTCTGATGCAATCTGCCTGGGACCGGTGGGGGTGTTTTTGTGCCACGGAGCAGCAGAATATCACTAGGTGTAGCTCCAGCCCACTGTGGATCAATAATCTGCTTATTCAATGCAGTAATTACAAACAGATGATTGATTACACAGCACAGATCCAATCAGTCCTGATTAAAATAGGACCTGAGCGGTCAATTGTTTTTTTCGGGAGAGGCAGCATCAAAAACCTCCCTGTAACTCAAATTGAAGATATTGTGAGAGCTTTTACTAACTTTTCATACTAGTAGCTAGTATAATGTGATGCCTCTACAGTGTAGACTGACATACTGTATCTGCCAATATGAGCTTAGTGCATATATATTAGCATTATTATTGGCAAATATGTCCGCTGATAAGTAAAAAGAAACTGCAGTACAGTAAATCCCAAAGATACGTTTGAGGTAATTTACAAAGAGTGTCACCATTACATAGTTTGTAATGAGAGAGCACTGACAAGTTTATCTTTTAATTATAAATTGTTTCACTCAGCACATATCTTGGTCACAAATCTTGAAAATTGAAGGGGTTTAATTATACACACATCATGTAGGTGCAAGGCTATTTTAAAAATAAATGTTATGGCTTGGGGATGGTGTGCAGGCAATACTTTTTCCACAATTCTTTAAAAAATAAATTTAAGGGATCCTTATAAAAACATTTAAAGGTCTTATTGGTAACATTTTTATGTGGACAAATATTTTTAAAAAAAACAACAACATCCACAAAGCCTTTAGAGACGCTGAATAAAAGTATGACTTTTCCTGAAAAAGATTGTGAATTAATCATTTAAAAATTTTGGTGGGTCCAAAATTAATGTTTTGTTTATCTTTGTGGAAGATTTCCAACGTTTGGTTCCCACTTCTAACAAGGCTTGTGAGCCAAAAGTAAAACAATGCTGGTATCACATGGTATCTCTGGGTCGTCAGTTAGTGTGGAAAAAAACGGATAAATGGCTGAGATTGATGGTAAGCGCCTTTCAACGACTTGCTGGGAAGTAAATGCGATGGAACAGGGGGATGGAGAGTGTGACAACTAGTGGCTCAATGTCATCAATGTTATCAATTACTGTAATCTTACTATTTCCATGTCATCATTAATGAGGCATTAAGCATCACAATCAGTCATTGATCTGCTGCAGCAATATTGAGAAATCCATGTGATTCAAATCACAGGAATACAAAGAGCACTGGAGTGTTTGCAGAACGTCTAGTTCCAGTAAGGTACAGTGTAGGAGGTGGTAGTAGCGTCTGTGCGTGCGGGGCTTTTGGGAAGTGAGAGCCACAAGGGCTGACTGTGTGTGGCTCATTCACCAAATCCTCTCTGTTTCCTGTCATTCTCTTCCTCCCTGTTTGTCTTTTCTTTACTGGTACCCACAGTCAATCTAGACTTTCAGATTCATACACTTCTGTTTATTTTTAACTCTTGTCTACCACTGATCTCTGACATTAAACCAATTATTCACTGAAAGGATCCTCTTTCAGTGAATAATGACACCACAAAAATAGTACCAGTCACATGTGTATTGTTTAAGAAAGACGTAATATGTCAGAGGTCTTACCGTGAGGACAGGCTGGGTTTGCCACTCTTGCTGCAGCTGGTGTAGATGCCCGGCCCATCGTCAAAGAAACTGCCCAGGGCCAACTTCTGCCTGATAGACTCCCTCTCATTCTTTTGGGCCTGCAACAAGAGGATTAACAAGATAAGGTTACCTTTTTTTATAGATCTTTTTGATGATTTATGTTGTGGTTTCACAATGAGGTCAGAGGTCAGGGTCAGGTTGACAGGGATTAGGTGTCTTCTTCAAAGACTAATCAGCAGGGTGGAGGCTTGTTGTCATGGCACCTCAACCCCAGCAGGTATATATAGTTTTCTGGCATGCTACATCACCCTAACCCCCGAGCCCCCACCTACACGACTAGCTGTGTGCACAAATAGAAGTCACCCCGAGCACTCTCTGACAGTCCAAATCACGTGTGCAAGTATATTAATAGCAGCAGTCTCCTCTTAATTTGCAGTAAGAGCTTCGGTGTCATCCTAACAAGCTCTGATACAAAGTGTGGAGTCAGCTGAAGTACTGAGAAAAAAATGTGTGAAATATCTAAGTAGGGATCATTACAAGATGACATTACCAGAAGTCACCAGCAGGGGGTGCTGTTGTCCCAGAGAACAACTAGTGAGCAGCACTCCCAATACCCCCGCACACACACACACACAAAGTAGGTTTTCTCATACAGGACTCACACAGTATCGAGTTTACGTACTGTATGGTGAACTCCAGAGGAAGAGCAGTAATAGCCGTTTCACACATGAATAAATCTGTAAGAATCCCAAGGCTACACGATTCCAGAGTCGCTCTCGCTTGGCCTCCTCCCAATCCTGAATTCCCAGCTCAGCTTTGGCAGCACTTCACACCCACCAGTCTCCGTAGGATGTCTCGTCTGTGCTGATAGCAGGTAAACACATCCAACCGAGGTGCAAACAGCTAATGAGCGACTCTCTGTTTCTAATCAAATAGAAAGAGTTAAAGTCTTTGTAGCACTTTTCACACGTGCTACTGCTGCAAACAAGCATTAGAGCCCAGATTTAGGAAGTTAGTCTAAACACCACAGTGCTCCTGTCCTTCTCTCAAAATTAAATCAATAGCCCTGAAAGACAGGAAGAATGGAACGTTTTAGAAAAAATAAAAGTTTTACATGATGTGAGCTATGGGAAAGTTCTGAGGTCTAAAACACTGGCTCCCAACCTTTTTGGATTGTGAATCTTTATAGCAAAGCAATGCTTAAAGATCCTACCTTCACATTATGGGATGCATTAGGGGTGTAAATCAAAAGTCCCATCACGATACAATGTTATATTGATTCTTTGCACAACGATACAATATTTGCTGATATCACAAATCTGTCAATTCACGATACAATACGATGATATTAGATACTGTAATCGATATTAGACAATATCATATGCCTATTTAACACAGTTACATTCATATAAACTCACAAAAAAGCAACTAAAATATGAATTTGCCAATTTTATTACTGGGCTATGTAGAAATGAGTTGCGCTTGGATGGACATGCCATAGGAATTTCAAAATAAAGGTGCATCTTAAAGATGATATATATCGATGTTTACACTTTGCATCGATGATATTGGATCGTTGATCACTGTATCGATATATATAGATCCAGATCGATGTATCATTACACCCTTAGGATGCATAGAGATGGGAAAAACTCAGTGTTCATGTCATCGGACAACTTTAGACAAATGTAGGATTGCAGAGTTGGTTGTGTGGAGGTTAAAAATATTGCGCATTGACAACATAACACTATTAATCTATTAAATGTGGGTTTCATTAACCTTCAACGATAAATTCTGGGTGATGTCAGGCATCCATGTTGTATTGGTTATTGGGAACTTCTGTATTATTAAGCGCCGAGCCAGAAAAAACATAATTCTATGTATCAAATGTCTTTTGTAGATCGTTAACCATCTTACGATCTCTAACAATATATTGTGACACCTTGGGGGGCCCTGACCCCGAGGTTGGGAACTACTGCTTTAAAAAATGTAGGTTTGAAGTTTTAAGAAGCTTATGAGGGGTGTCTGATGGCCAAATGGTTAAGACGTATGCCATGTAACCACAACATCTGTGTCCAGAGACCTCCTTTCTCTCTCTGTCTCTCCCTCCCCCATATATTTCTGGTCTGTATCTATACTTTCACTGTGAAATAAAGGCAAAATGACAAAAAAAGAGAGTAGAATCGAGGTGAGAAGTTGGCAAGCAATCTTTCCTCTTTAGATCTGTCTCTTTCCCATTATCACCCCTCTCCACTTACTCCCCCACACATCTTCCAGCTTTCTCATCTATCTCCGTTCCTCACATTCCCATGCTTTCTTTACCCACCTGATTCAGCCTCACCAGTCGTTTGTCTTTCTCTCTCTCTCCCTCATTATCCCCAATTCCACTCATCTCCTTCCATCTCCACTTCTCTCCATCAGCCTCGGGCCTCTCTTCTATCTCTCTCTCTCGGCTGTTCGTTTTGTTCTTCCCTCTCCAAATTGCTTATCACAGCTTCACCTCTCTCCCACTCGTTTTCTCAACTCCTTCGCTCCCTCCTTTTTCGTCTCTACTCTGTCTGTCTCTCCTGACAATTGTGTGCAGGCGTTGGTGAGAGTGCCTCCACCAAGGACAAATTAACATAATCCCACTCCACACAAGAGCCCGCAAGACGCACTTGGCACTGCCAGCGCACACACTGGCATGTAGTGGACCTGGCACTGCTCCTTTGTGTGTGTGTGTGTGTTTGAAAGATAGCCTGGGGAGTCAAGATGAACACACTTGAAAGTTTCGATTCATTGCTTCAAAAGGCGCAACAGCAGCCTGTGTGGTACAGTGCAGGGGGAGCGCACATTAATGTACATGTACATGTACTCATACAACACAGCTGTCAGTCATGTTACTCCACAAAACAGCTGCTCCAAGCAGACCAGAAGCAGCAGGTCCACTGAGCATTGTTAGCCGTTTGCTCTCCTCGTGAGGTGAGGGCTGGGGGAAAACAAAAATGTTGTGTTGAGGTCCAGGTGGAACGCATTCAGAACGGCTCAACAGCACCACCATAAACTTTACAGCTCAGTTTCAAAAGAGTTTTCAAGACCACACACGCTCTCTGCTAGAGGGTTGTGTCGATGTAAAGGCATAAAGTGGTTTAACTTGTCCAACTCTCCAAATAAAAAAAAGTTGACTCCCACACTGGAAGAACCTCTGGTATCTTAACTTAGAGATGGGTTTACTCGGACTTGTGTCTAGAAGGTAACACGCAAATTGGAACACTCTCGCAAGATGGTTAAGGTTAAGGTAAGTTGTCGGGGAGCGTGTCTCCTGAGTTTTTGCAAGTTTTCGCAATTTGAGAGTTGCCTACTAGACATGACTTTACTTGGAAATACTCAGGGTTACATCTTCGAAGTCAGGGATCATAACTCGTAAGTATGGGTTAATGTACAGAGAGCCGGTCATTGTTGTGAAGAAAACCCAGACAGGATGATGCGGCCACCGTGTGGACCCTGACGCAAAGTCTTGCAAAACCAATTGCCCATCGGGCAGAAATAAAGGTCTTGAACTTGAACTTGCATAGCCCTGAAGGGGTTAATTTCACAACAGCGACCGGCTTGCTGTACATTATCGCGCTTATTACACGGCCACTTTCTTAATAATTTGTAATTTGTAATTTGACACAAAAACGGTCCGCCAGAGTCCGACAGCAGAACCGCACCCATAGCAACGGTCTGTTATACATAGCAACGGTCTGCTATAAAGAAATAACAGACCATAAAACGCTGTGATTGACCAATCAGAGTCGAGTATTCAACAAAGCCGTGTAAAAAGAAACTAGGCAATAAACAGTAGGAGATTATATTTTTCTTGCAATTTACATCCAGTGATCAGAGTTGAGAGTTTCATACAGTTTCATACAGTGCCACTGGTACACTAAGTGTAACTCATCAGCCCTCAAGGACAAACTAACTGTCTCTGGATAATGGTTTTGATTTACATAAACATTATATAAACAACACAAGGACACACTTTTGCACAAGGCTACTGATAACATGCAGTCATAAGAGCAAAGGTTTTATCATAGCGCTGAATATGAATCTTACTATTCATGCTACCCCTTTACATAATGTCAGAAAGTCAGGGTGAAATGTATTGCTTCTATTTATCATTGATTATACTGGTAATTGATCAATCCCACCAGGGCTGCAACTAACGATTATTTTCATTATTGATTCATCCGCTGATCATTTTCTCGATTCATCGACTAATCTTGCTGTCTGTAGAAATTCTTCTCAAGGTGACGTTTTTAAATGTTTTGTCGGACACATCCAAAATCCAAAGATTTTCAGTTTACAGTTAAATAAAACAAAAAAAGCAGTAACTCCTCACATTAAAGAAGCAAATGTTGTAACTGTAATCAAAATAGTTGCCAGTCAATCGACTAATTGATTAATCAACTAACGTTTCCGCTCTGAATAACACCTTTACAGACTTAATAACTGTAACGTACTGCAGACATAGTTAGGGTGCATTGTCACAGGTGAAATCAACTGTAGCACTTTATATAAGAGAGGAAAAAAGAAACCACTAGCCAAAAGTTATCAGGGGTCTGCTGCTGGATTTGCATGCAGGACATCGTCTCTGCAGCCAACACCTGCCTGACAACACAACTTCCTGTCTTTGTATAGACATCATCTGTTATACAACATGTTTGTGTTATGTTGTGTGTTTGTGGGTGGGCTGTGGGTGGTAAAACCACCATCATCATCATGGAAGCCCCATAAACCATTTACAAAGGTGTGGAATTCGCCACTGAGGGGTGGAGGTGAGAAATGCGTAGTAAATACATGCTCTTGCCTCTCCTTCCTTTTCTACACAACTCTTTTTATCATCCATACCAATAGCTCATCTTCTACCTTATCTTCCTGATGTTTTAAATTTGATGTGCTATCATGTAAATCTCAAACGTACTTCCTTCATTGGAAGTAGAGTTGATGAATTCTCAGAGCCTCTCTAAAGCAGGAAAAAATCTAATCCTGTCATGTTCACAGTTTCCATGTTTGCTTGATGCTCCTTTTCCAGGTGTTACTTTTTAAATTTTAGTTTTGGGTGAATAAAATGCAAACCTTGCATGTCCCAGGCCAGAAACAAGCTACCATTCTGCTCCCTTTATTGGCTCACTCAAATGGACATGAATGCAACGTTATTGTAACATTTTGTGTGCTTTACTGGGTCATTTTTCCCACTATATAAAATCTCATATCAAGTTTCCACATGATGATGACATGGAAATCTGCCGGATCCATTACATTAACATTTTAAGATGCATGTGGGAGGGGTAGTAGAGAGAGAGGGAGGAAAGAGAGAGACAGAGCGAGCGACAGTCCTAACCACCTCCCTCATTTCCTGGCCTTGAGCCGTCACTGTCCAAATTAGATTGGGAGGAACACAATTGGGCTAATTTGTGTTTTTCCTGAAATTCAGCAAGCAATTTCCTCTACTGAAAAACCCTCATTGACAAAGACATTTTCTCCACACTGCACTACAGCCATTCATCCGCAGACCTAGAGGGTGATTTAGCCCTGGCAATGAAGAATGACAGAGTGCTTGTTTTGAGCCCTCAAATCTTCCCTGAACATCTTTATCAGAGGAGGGAGATGAATTTAATTATCTGTGCTAACAAAGAGCATCCACCCTTAAATTGTTGGCTCTTGTGGCCAGAAATTGTTTAGTGGTTAAGATATGAGTTGGTGTGTCTGCAAGCCTACGTATTTCTATGCTACGATAAAAGGACAGGTCCTTAAAAATGTGTCACCTCTTCATTTATTAATACTTCTTTCCCTCCATTCCTCACTAAGGGCTCTCCATTTTCTTGCACAATGGTGGCTTTTCACTGGCCGATACCTCACTGCCTTGCTGGTTGGAGACAAGAACCCACTGTTCACACATATACACAAGCAAATACCAGGTCTGGTGAGTACTTGGGGGCTAGCAAGAGTGAAAAGCATGACATGTGTGTTTTGGAAGAGTTGGGAAGGCTTCACTCTGATATGTTTTCCAGGCCTGACAGTGAGCTGCTGCTGAGCTCACAGCTCTACAAACAGATACAAGGTCACTGTGTCTTCTCTGTGTGTGTGAGAGTGTGTTTTGACTGGGCTGACTAGCTCCACAGTTCACACAACGGTTCTCACAGGGTTAGATTTGACTAAAACTCCATCTACTTGTTCATATTTCTGTCTAGTTGCACATTTTGGGAAATAAACATTCGTTTTTCTTTCCTAGAGCAAGACGAGAACATTTATAAAACTTTCTCATAGATGCTAAAATGTAGCTACAGAGAGCAGCAGGTGAGCTTAGCTTAGCATAAAGACTGGAAACAAGGGGCAATGTCCAGCTATTCCTCAAAGTATACATGCTTTAAGTCTATACTCTGTGTGTAAGACCGTCTTCTCTTTCCGTGCGATCTGAGACCTGTCTGTCTAGGCAGTGCACACATTCCATCCCAGATAAGGGACCTGACCTCTGACCCCTCATACGGTTCAGCCTCGGGTCAGTGCAAGGCTGCTCCTGTCACTCGGAGTGGAAAAGAACAACTCAGCAAGTGGTAAAGGGCTGTACATGAGTATGTGGGGGATGGTTATGGTGGGATACAAAAAAAGAAAGAAAAGGGGGTAGAATGACAAAGGGAGGGAGAAGAGCATGAAGTGGGTTTAGACAGGACAATAGATCTCCAAGTGACATTTGAGCTTTCTCTCAGCAAGAAGGCCAGACTATGGATTTGTGGGAAAAAAGACTCAGTGGAGGAATCTGTGTTTTTTTCTCACAAAGACTGAAGCAGATTTAGGGATAAAAGCCTGGTTACTCACACCATTATGTCATAGCTTTGCCCCAAATATCTAAGCACTTTAATACCCAAACTTCAAGCATTACGTCAGCCTCAGTCTTTGGGCTGTGGCACATACTGTAGCTACACACACACCACACACAAAACCCCTTTAAAGGAATATTGAGAATTACGCTTTCTTGCAAAAGTCTAGCTGCTTATGTCTGTGTGTTCACATATTGGAAGACACTGTGAAGAGCAAACTATCACATGGATGACCTAAAATATTCCACCTCTATTGACCACACTGCATGCATTAGTTTCAATTAATTGACTTATAAGCTTGGAACAAGACACGACATGGTCCTTTACCTCTTTGTAGTCATCACTGAGGTCCAGGTTGGACGTTTGCCTGATGACATCATCCACTCCGCCACATCCATCCATATCATCCAGCGCCTCCCTCATCCTTCCCTCCCTGTCTTTTCCTCTTTACTCCCCAGTCAGTAGGTTAGTCCAGACCGACTCCTGAGGTTGAGCCCAGTCAGTACACATCATATTCCCAGCCAACTCAACCCTGCCATGGGCTGACACACAAAAAAAAATCTACTCCACTACTGGTGGCTTCTCTTCATATTTCTCTTACATGTTGTGACAATCTTTCTCTTTCACTTCCCTGCACTACTCCACTCTCTACTCTGCCGTTTCCCACAGGACTGTGAAAGCACAATGGTCAGAGGTAAGGCCCCTTTGGACCCTCCCTACCTTCCACCCTCTGGTCAGGGCGGCCTCTCACAGCCAGAGAGAGCAAAAAGAGAGGGAGAAACTCACGCTTGTGTGGTTGGTTTTTTTTCCGTTTTCACGCCCTGACGTGAGGACAGCAGCTGCTCGCAACCAGTTTGGAAAGAGACACCTCAGCCATGGGATAGCCACTGTGGGTGTGTGTTTATGGAAATGCACTTGTGTTAAGCATGCCCATGTGTGTGTGTGTTTAGATGAGTGTGTCTGGAGTCTCTCCTGGACACTATCTCCCTCTGTCTATATTTATTCTCCCTCTGTTACACCCAGGACTCCTTTCTGAAGGTGTTTTTTCTTTTAAGCTTCCTAACCCTCTTATCTAGAATGGCTTACAATTCTGCTTGTGTTTGTGAAAGAGAGATTAATTTAAAATGTAGATTAGCCTACATATTTCAGGCAAAATGAAATGTGAAAGTGTGTGTGTTTATGTAACAGAGGAGGTAGTGTGCTCCCCTTCCTGCCAAGGTAAAAATAGTGCCCTGTCTGGACTCCAAAGCCAGCACAGCCCCGGCCAGCTAAATAAACCCTGACAGAGCACAATGGACCATTAGTCTGGCACACAAACACACACATATATATACACACACAAAGTCACTCACTCAGATACACAGTGATTGCCTGTGCCTTGTATCAGTGACTTACATTTTCAATCTGAGCTCTCCACGGTGTGTAATGATCTCATCTTAGCGAGACGCTATCGACCCGTGACTCATATATTTGTCATAGCCGCCCAGACGGAAAATTATTACCACATATGGCTGCAGAATCCCTCTGCAGGGGAACATGACTTCACACAAGCACACAAACCATCAACTGGTTACACACAGAAATGGGAAAATCATTACCATGTTCTAGTGGAAATAAACTCATAATTCATATGCAGCAAAACGGGACCCCGTTTTTACTGTGTAGTGATTAAATGAGTTGCACATTAGTGTAGAACTGCAAGCAGTGATTAGTTTTCTTGATTTTCTATTTTATTCAGGCGATCATTATTCAGTAGAAACGGATGCATTTCAGAGGTTTGTTTTTTTGTTATATGGAGAAAAAGGTTTCGTAGAAAATGATTTTTTGATTCCTAAAAATAAGGTTTTCAGAAAGTATTGCAGTGATTTTAGTACTAAAACACTAAAGGTATTATATTGTAAGGATGGAAATCACCAGAGGCTCCACGATACGATATTATCACGATACTTAAGTTATGTTATTGCGATTTTAACACTTTGCAATATGCTGCAATAAGACATATTGCAATTTATTACCTTTCTTTCAACTGCAAATTATGCAGTTTTTCAACATCAGTTTCATCTAATAAGATACAGTTTTCACTTTTTTCATCTCAGAGTTTTCATTCACGTATCTTGAGGTCAGAGGTCAAGTGACCCCTTTGAAAATGGCTATACCAGTTTTTCCTCGCCAAAATTTAGACGAATTTTGGAGCGTTATTTAGCGTTCTTCCCACAAGCTACAAGCTTACATGATATGGTTGGTACCAATTGATTTCTCAGGTTTTCTAGTGTCTATTTAGTTTATGTAATACCGGTATCTTCACTCTACCTTTAAGACTAAGCCTGCATACAACCTCAGAAAGACAGAATAGCAGCCGTCGGATTGTTAGGGGTTAATAGTTTATACAATATAAGATCGATACTTGGCATCCGTGTATCCATACAATTTTGCCACGCAAAATATTGCGATACTATCCTGAATCAATTTTTTCCCCACCCCTCTTATATTGGCACCACGTTTCAAACAACCAGCATTGCAGATTTATCCCTAGTTATCCTCAGTTAAAGGCTACATTTAGTTAATACACACACACACACACACACACACACACACACACACACACACACACACACACACACACACACACACACACACACACACACACACACACACACATACAGTAGAGCTTGCTGCAGGGTTGGAATGAAAAATGCATTATATCTGTCAATTAACTTGAAATATAACTAGGGATGCATCGATCTGACTTTTTCAGTCTAGATACCGATAGTGATACCTGGGCTTTGGGTATCGGCCGATACTGAGTACCGATCCGATAGTCCAGTGTTTAATTAATAAGCTGCCTCACTGCGGGGAAGTGACTGCGGTCATTCTGTTATGTGTAAGGCAACATCAGGCTTGACTTAAACATTTTTTGTTAACTTTGTAAAACAAAATGTAACAAATAAATACATAGATATAAATTTACTGAATAGATATTTATTATTAAAATAACAAATCGTACACCAGCAACTTGGTAGGAAATCTTCAAAATGATCAGGAATTACAATTCAAGTGTAAACCTTTTTTAGTGCAGCGACAAATTGCTCAAAACTTAAACAGGAATTAAAATGCCAGTATATAATGTATGTAGTATATAAACATAGAATTTAAATGAATAGATTGGATCCATTGTCACCGATACCCGATCCGGTATCGGCGCATCCCTAAATATAATTTTACTAAACTGAAGCCATAGCTCTCTCATAAGCCTCAGAAAAATACACAAAACTTGATCCCCGACCTTCTAGTTAAAAGTTCTATACTGCGTCTTTCTTTCTTTGAAGCATCAATCCTCCTCCTGCAGACCGAGTCAGAGGATGAGCCACACTACACTGTCAGAGATCTGACGGTAAGACGGCGATATCTGATAAGAAATAAAATAGCCAGCCGAGGACAACAGGGCGTACGAGAGAGATGAGAGGAGGAAGACGAGAGAGGAGAGAGAACGTCAACTGATACTGATGAACATGAGTCACATTCATCTGTTTCTCTGCTGAGAGAGAAGACGAGAATAACAGGAGGAAAAAGATGAAGACAGTTCGGGGAATAATACATTTGCATGATAACATCAAAGAGCATTTGAATGCAAGCACACACAGACACACACTCCAACACACAGGGGTTAAATGAAAAACAAAAAAAAATAGGAAGTGGGTTTGATTCAGTGTTGATCCCTAAGGATTATGGGTAGAGTAGAGTGAATTGTCTGGCTGTCTCCTGCATCCACCCACACTGGACTGCTGCTGCTGGGGACAATACAGGGACATACACACACACATACACACACACGTACACAGGCCAATAAAAGCAGTGTTAGTTGTGAGCGAGGGCGGCCTGTTTGCTGCCGAAGGGTGGGGCAGAGTCTGCCCCGCTGATTCTCATTACTGAGGCTGACTTCATAGTGAAGGTGAAGTCAGCGCTGATTTAAATGGGAAAGGAGGTCGAGACGGAAAGGGTGACCTGGGTTACCGATGCACGGGAAGCCGGTAATGGGGATCTACAAACACACGTAAACTCAATCACAGTTCAAGGGCAAAGCCAGGGGATACTATCAGCTGCATATTTGAGACACACACAGGTTAATTCCTCTGATGCTTGACTGTCGGGTCAGCTGAGAGAGCGAGAGAGAGAGAGAGACAGAGAGACAGAGAGACAGAGACACACAGAATGGCTTATTGTTCCAAGTGAACAGAGGGTGACTGTGGGAGAGAGGGTTCCTGGCACCTCCTGTAAGCCTGGGATCCAAGGCCAATAGCACTGTGTGTGTGTGTGTGTGTGTGTGTGTGTGTGTGTGTGTGTGCATTTGTTGGATACGAACGCACCTAAACTCGTGATGCACTCAGCCCCACTCCATTTTTTGTTTATAGGTTTCTGTATCTGTTAATGTCTGCGTGATATTATAACACCAGATCACATGTACCGACTCTTATGCAAGGAATGTGCATACAGACTCTGATCTGCTGATCTCACTTTGGAAAGAGGAGGAAAAGAACGGGGGCTGCTACCATAGCAACGTGGTGAGAATTTCTCCATGGCGATGCTCTGTGTTCCAAACAAATTGGGCTGCGAAAAGGAGCACGGGGCGGCCCATCAGGACGTCTGCTAACTCACACAGAGGCCGGCGTTTGAGGGAGCCGAAGTTTTGGCAAATTGTACATAATATTTCGACAAAGTATAGTCTTGTGTTAAATGAAAAACAGGCATGCTGCACAGCAAAGGTGTTATATAGGGCACCCATGAATACAATGAATACAGAAACCTCTCAACTACACTTGTGCCTTGTTTTATCTGTGTGTATACTCAATATGACTATATGACTTGAAGTTTATATCAAGTTTTCACATTTACTTCGATAACATTAGGTGTAACCATAATATATATTTTTCAATAAATTAGTTTATTATTCATTATTTATTTATTGTGTTGGCTCTGTTCTGATAAGTCTGTCCTGATTACAGTATGACCACAAAGTAATAGTTCAATATCTTGTGAAAAGTGCATCTGAGCATTAACTTCAGAGCTGGAGATGGGACATGTTTGGCTTAGCTTAGCATAATGACTAGAGACATGCACTGTGTTTCAATTTGCGTACTTCCACTTGCTATTTTGAGTGCATAAGTACGTTCACACAAGTATGGCAAACGCAGTGCACTATGATTACCTGGATGGTGTATTCATAACGGTCAAAAAGTCTATTGTGGAACGCTGGACGCTTCTCACCCTCAATGGCCGCTATCTTGGCTATGTAGCAGAAGAGGAGGGACCGACAAACTTGTGAAAATGATGGTCGAGGAAGCTGCAGCGGTTGCGGTTAATCATTGTTCATTTTGATTAAGTTTTAATGTAATTGTTAAAGGACTAGTGTTGTGGTTGCAGATTGCAACCAACTGGGTACCCCTCCGCTCCACGGCTCACGTTACCGCAGTTTCACAAGCGTGTCAGAAAACTACGGTGGCCTTCAGGTAACGTAAAAACACAATAGGCTCTCTCTAGAGCCAGTCTTTGGTTGCACACTGTTCCTTTAAAATGAGCAAACAAGCCGACAGACATTTTGGAGGGCAACAATCGCAGTCAAATTTTGGCAGTAACACTCCGTTCGGTTGCAATTTGCCATTAAAAAGAAGAAGGAGAAGAAGCGGCCAAATGTTGTGATCGTCATTTCCGGAGAGTGTACAACAGCCATGTTCAATTTGATACAACACTTCCATGTTGAAATTCACTACGCGAGTTAAGTACATAGTGTACACAGTGTGCTACATGGAAGTGTACTAACGGAAGTATCCGCATTGAGACACAGTGACGGAAACGACTAGCTTGGCTCTATCTAAAGTGAAAAAATATGTGGTGCATTTTGTTTGTTTAATTTGTAAATAAATGTAAAAATTAGAATTTTAGGGCGAGCCACATGCTATAACTACTTCCTGGCAAACTAGACTAATTTATTATGGCAGTAATTCCATAATCTTTTGTCTATTATCTTGCCTTATTGATCACTTCTGTCACTCTAGCATGATCCATCTGTGGCATCTACTGTACTGCTATAGTTCTCATTCATAATTCATCAGGCCACACCTCATATACTGTTACACCGACACCAGAGCTCTCCTTCACCACTCTCCAGTCAAGCATGAAAAACTGCATGAGCTTGTAGACACATATGCATAACATAAATGCACACACATAAATCCTCACACAAAATACACACAAGTACGGTGTGTAACAGGATTCAATGTTCAACCAGAGTTCCCGAGGCCTTGGCAAGATGACAGTATTCCTACGGACGGAGATGACACGCTGGGGCTCGAGCCGATAAATCTCACCATCACCCTTCACCCTGCTGGTACTGCTGCTGACAGCAATACGCCACTGCGAGATTTACAGATTTACACGAGAATCTGAAAACAGGATGACATATTGAGACCTCAGCTTCTAGTAAACACACGGCGTGCTTTAAGCTCACTTAATAAAATGAAGAGCAGCATCAGGATGTAGTGGATGGCTCCAGTAGATGATTTGTTACTCTTGTGATCTAATGATGAACTCTTTGCTCTTTTTGTCCACATGGTTTATTTGCAAAATTGACATGGCTTGAATCGATAGACGGTTTTGGTTGACTATGGGTCAAATGGTCGCTTTATTGCTTCTCCCGGGGTCAGCCTGTAACTTAATTGGCTAATGGTTTCTGACATTAAGTGAGAGCTCGCCTCAAACAGGGAAGGACAGATGCTTTCCATGTTTCTTTCCTTCTTTCTTTCCTCTCCTTTATGCCCGAAGTTAAAGACAGAAAGACGACGACCACGTCTTAATTAAAGCAGAGGAAAACAATGACGCTGATAACAAAACAGAGATCGCCCCGAGACGTGGACTGTCCCAGGAGACAAACAGAAATACAGCGACAACACCCTCTTTTTCCACTTAATCTGTTTACTCCATGTCCGTTTGATCCCCTCATTAAACCGCTCACTCGTTCCATCTCCTCTACGCTTCCTCTGCTCTTTCCCCCCATCGTGCTTTGCTTCTTTCCATCCCTCCGTGTGTGTGTGTGTGTGTGTGTGTGTTTTATACGTGTGTGAGGGGCGCTGTCTGCCTGCTGGTTGCCAGGTTACCAGTCTAATTGAGGGGCCTCTGGAGAGTCGCTGTTATCAGAGCCTGAACCCTCTGTTACGCTTACCACTCTCATTCTCGCTCCATCTCTCTTTTCTAGTGCATCCCTTGCATTAAAGCCATCTCAGCTTCCTTTGCTTTCTCTTTTTTTTTAAACTTTTCATTCTTTATATTTAACTGATATCATCTCATTTGCCTCAGAAAGCCAAGCGGCGTTCTCATTTCTCTCTCTTTCTACCCACCTCTCCCTTCGTTTTGCTCAGCCTGTGTTCTTGTCAATACTTCTTCTGTTACTGTCTCATCTCTGCCTTTCATCTGCTGTCTCCGCTAGCCCTTCGGCGTCACTTTCCTCTGGTTATCTGCTGCTCGTTTCCTTCCATCCTGCCGTCTTTTACGTCGCTCCGTCTAGCTCTTATCTACCACGAAACATGGCAGGAAATCCTTATCCCGTTACACAACTGGTCCTTCACCCACACAAGCACCAAATCTGCCCTCCTGACATGCGAATATGTAGAACGTACCAAGATTAATACAAATGTTTTGTGAGATGATTTGAGTGTTTTTGAGGTTTTCTAACAGCAAAAATCGTAAACAAAAGGCCTGAGGGCAGTTTATTAATTCCCAAACCTAATCTCAAGCATTAAGAGCATGCACACGGAGCTGACAGGATGTCAGCTTTTATGCATATTGATAATGCCAGAGAGGTGAACACTTGTTAGCACCCAACTCAAGGCTGAAACTGCAAGACTACATGAAAAACAGCAGTACTTACTAGATCAATCACATTTTCCAAAAAAATGCTTCTTCATTTAAACCAAGAGGAAATGATGTTAGATGGACAGAACATGGACTCAAGTTTTCATGTTGCTAAAACACTCTAAGTGCACCCACAAGGCCCATCCGTCTCTCAAGGACCCTCATGTCTCCCTCTCATCACTTCCTCTGCAGCTTTTTCGTGCTTCTACACTTGCTTCTCCCCATCAAAGAAGCTCCATCTTTCCCCCCCTCTATGCCTCCCCTGGCATATTCAGCTCATCTCTTTCGCCTTTCATCTACCTCTCTGCTTGTTCCCACTCTCCATCTCCACTGCATTGCAGACTTTCTTCCCAAAGCAGAGCTGGTTATAGAAAAGCAGATGTAGCTGTGTGTGCAGCTGTGTGTGATGCATTTGCTTTTCCTTTAATCACGACTCCTTCGTTCCTCGTCAGATAAAGTGGGACACTGCTGTCACACGTCCCACAAGAATCACACACACACACACACACACTCATAAACATGCATGCATGCATTCACAAAAACCTCCAAGCAACCATTCACATTTAAATTCTCTTCATGTTGTCTGCACCATACATACACTGAATTACACACATCCTCTACATGAAAACACATTTGCACACACACACAGTTCAGTCACGGCACTGTAAACTCGCAGTTACATGCATACCTCATGCCTCCTTGACATGGATTGATGAGGCTGGATGAGGAGGAGGTGGAGGGGAGGTGGGACATTATTCCCTTGAGTCAAGTGCTCTCTTAGCAACCAGCCAGCCATCAGATTCACAACACAATCACGTAACCACAAAAGACAAGGAAATACTCCTACACAATCACACACAAGTCCCACACATGTGCAACAATGTCCCAGTTTCGACATGACATTCAAGGATTTAATATAAACTGAAACTGAGGAGATAAAAACATGACATTCGTACAATCAGCGGAGCTAGCAACAACAAAATCAGCCTGTCAAAATGGCAACAAGCAATTAAATGAAATGACAGATGTCATGAGAACTACCTGGTAAGAACAGTTTTCCTGGTGGACCATCCTTCACAGCATCCTAGAGTGGAGCTGGCTGAGCTGATGGGAACAGGAGCGGGACTGGGATAAGATTCCCAGCCCTGCAGTGGTATTCCAGCGGAGAGGAGCGGAGACGAGAGGAGTGGAGTGGAGAGAGGAGGGGAGGGAGATCCCACTCAGTCCTCGATCGAAACTAAAAAAATCTTGCCTTTCCTTTAGTTCAGTCTTCACCCTCTGCTTTCTATCTCTTGTTTTTGGACTGTTTTCTGGTCTGTCTATCAGCTAAGAAAAAAGGACGGGGTCTGAACGCAGCTTCCCCAAAGCTGAAAGAGGAGGAGGAGGGGTGTGAGAACGGGAGAGAGAGAGAGAGAGAGAGAGAGAGAGAGAAAAAGAGGGAGGGAAGGGAGCGGTGAAAAGCAGAGTACACTCCCGGTCGCCGCCTTTCTCTGTCTGGTTTGGACTGAAAAGAGGGAGGAGCTGTCGGGCTGAGTGTACGCAGAGTCGGCCAGTGTGGAGAGGGGACGGTGGAAAAAGGGAGGGAGGGTGAGGTTGGCGTGGGTCAGGGTCGGAATGTCATTCTGCTGTTTCATATGGAGTCAAGCCAGACAGAGAGACAGAGAGACAGAGAGAGAGAGAGAGAGAGAGAGAGAGAGAGAGAGGAGAAGGGCAGAGGAGTGACTTTCTTCCCTAACCTTTAGCTTAATCCCTATCTGTGCTGCATGAACGGTCAACAAAGACATAGGATGCTGCAATACTTAAAGACTCAAACTAAAACAGCGCTGGTGATGAAAGTGTTGGAAAATGTCAAGTACCAAAAACTGGAATTTAATGTCTGGTCAGATTATTATGGCCATTTATTCCTGATTTGAACCAACGTTTAGCCAGTTTCAACAGTTTTATTTGGGCTCTCTTTGGGACACTCTTGCTTCACAGTGCAACAGTATCTAGGTCTTTGGCATGGCACGTACATCTTCCCCTCATTCTCTCTCTGTCTCTTTGTAGGATTATAATCCCATAGTGGCAGATGGCCGCTTAATAATCCACACGTAGGCCAACCTACTCAAATAATCTCTCCCTTCTCGATCTCGATCTCTTGGCATTACTGTTATAAATCCGGCTCTTTGTTTTCCGATGTGTCCTTTCTTTCTGATCTTTGCGATGTAAACATGGGTCCTGTTTTTTTTAGATTTTCGCATTGGGGCATCATTGCATTAATCTGTAGATTATTTTGCAATTAACTGATTAATCAAGTCAAGTCAATTTGATTTACACAGCCCAAAATTACAAATCAAATCAAATCAAATCAAACATTTCCCTCAAAGGGCTTCACAACATATATAAAATGCTGCAATAACTCAAACTGTATGGGTGGGAATCACCAGAGGCCCCACGATACGATATTATCACTATACGATATTATCACGATACTTAGGTCACGATGCGATCTTATTGCGATTTTAAACATTTTGAGATGTCATGAGTATTGCGATAAGATATATTGTGATTTATTACCTTTTTTCAACTGCAAATTATGCAGTTTGTCAACATCTGTTTGTCAAGATACAGTTTGTGTCTGTTCATCTCAGAGTTTTCATTCACATATCTTGAGGTCAGAGGTCAAGGGACCCTTTTGAAAATGGCCATGCCAGTTTTTGTTGTTTTCCAATTTGGCGTAACTTTGGAGCGTTATTTGGCGTTCTTCCCGAAAGCTAACATGACATGGTTGGTACCATTTGATTCATTAGGTTTTTCTAGTTTCATATGATACCAGTATCTTCACACTAGCGTTAAGACTGAGCTACAACCTGTGAAATACAGAATAGTGGCTTCGCCCGCCGGTAGGCCATTGGATTGTTAAGTGGTTGATATAATAAAAGATCGATAATTGACATACGTGTATCTATACAATATTACTACACAAATCATGATAGGCTGCATCGATTTCCCCCACCCCTAGAAAACAGTCAAAAATGGCTCCTTGTTTTGTTCAACCAACAGCCTGAAATACAATTATATCAATTTACAATAAAAAAAACCTCAGAAAAACACCAAACCTCACATTGAGAATTTTGAAACAAAATTCTTTTGGGCAGTTTTGCTTCATACTTACACTATTTATCCCTTATTAATGAAACGATTAATCACTTCATCTTAAATCCACCTTTTGCAGTTTGTTGGGTGTTATCCAGAACTGTAGTGCAGTGGAACATCTTTGCACAGGAATGTGAGGAGTCGTACATCTGTTTCAGCTTTCCCTTTTGGTCTTTCTTTTTGGCAAGCTACACACACCTCCCCTACCCCTCTGGCTAGATCTCTCTATCCTTTATTGATCTCTGTTGGGTGACGCTGCTTTTCCCGATAAGACCAATCTTCAGTTTAATGACCTGGAAGTGGGTCGATGAGCTCCCTGCTCTGATCTCTCTGCAGCACATCACTGACTCTGGTTTGGCCTTCTGCTTGATGCCCATCTGGGGCGGACTGGAACGGTGCCCATCCTGTCACACTATAACCTTGGATATAATTATCTGTGCATGACATTGACCAGTGATAAACTTGTTTTTCTTCCAGTGAAAGCTACCAACTGGGCCTCGTAAAAGCACTCTTAAGCTAATGCTGAGTTAACAGGCGTACAGTAAGTAGGGGAAAACAGTGAAGCCAAGCAAGAAATGGCAGAGAGATTAAAAAGAGGCTGGGGAAGGGAGTCAAACACATAGCGAGTCAAGGGATCCTGAATCTTTTCTCCTATTCAATGTCTATGTTGCTGTGATTCTGCTAGATACGTTAAGTTATGTGATTGCTAATACATTAGCCATTAGAACTTGATAAACTGATTTAGAAAAATACGGGTTGTTACTGTGAATTTGCTTTGGTGTCTACTTTCTGCCCTCTACGAATGCTTAAAGTAAATTAAGATCTCAAGATAAGTTTAATAACACGTGATTTATAGTGGAGTTTTGTTGGACTACTTAATAAGTAGTTTCTTAAATTTGGTTCAAATATAGTATAAACTCAAACTGAGTTTGTCTGCTTCAAAAGAAGTTCTTGTTGGATTGTCCAACAGCATCTGAAACCCTCCACCCCACACCTTTCTTGTAACTTTCCAAAAACAACAATCTTTAAAATCTTTACAGTTTCAGACGAATTAAATCCGGATGCTTCTCTCTTTTAAATACAAATGCATAGTACTGATTTCTCTTTCTGATGCACATGTGGACTAAGGAGCCGCTCACGTGCCGCGTCAAAAACGCGTTGAAGATTAGCCGCTTTCATCCTTTTATACAAGGTGCTTCAGAGGTTGCGCTACTGTTGCGCCTGCCATTACTAAGCAACCAAGACCTGTGTGCTGCTATGACGATGATGAAGATGCGGTCATTTTGCAGTAATAGCCTCACTGACTAAACTACACAAAGTCAAAACAAAGATCAATGGATTTCCAGCACCGTCAATCCCTCACAGTAACTTTACTGCTCGATATGTCTGTCAGTTTGGTCTCACCTTTCAACCAGATGTTGTGACGTTCTTGGACGGAAAGAGTGAAGCAAGTAAAATAGTCAAGAGTCAATAGTTCAAGAAATTTCTGTTGGGGCGCAGCCATCGCGCCCTGAAAAATAGGCATTTGGAAACGTTTGCATGCTGCCGCATGTCTACATTGACAACAATGGATTTGAGGGTGCAAAAGCGCGTCATGTGAACGGCCCCTAAGGTAGGTGCACACACGCATGCACGCACGCACACACACACACACAAGCAAAAAATAAACTTTGATGTCTGTGAGCTATGCTTTGATACAAGGCGCCACAGCAATCCCCCTTCTCCCCTCTATCACCATGGCAGCAGTCACTCCGTTGACACCCCCCGCTGACCTTCACACGGTTGTCAAGGTTACAATCTGAGTCACAGCAAAGGTGGAGACTGAGACGGCACCTCTTTATCATCACTAAAAAAGAAAACAATACCTGACACTAGCCAGACTGTGCAGTGTGTTGCTCCTGATTCTCAAATGAGTATCTGCCACCATAAATAGCACAAAAAAAACACTCCAAAAACTGTGATTATGTACGCGGCCTAAATCAGCACAGATCCAGAACAAAGATTATTAACTGGAGACAGACTGCAGTTTAGCCTCCCACACACTGGCCACATTACGAGATGTCCGTCTGGGTGGTGTAAATCTAAAAACTAAAAGATCTTTCTGCTGAAATATAGCCCTATGCTGACTCTAATGTCAAACTTCGACAGTAGTATGTAATTTATTCCTGCACAGAGCAGGAGAAATTGCCGCGAGGGTGTGTTGCAGTGTGCGCCGAGCGCTGGAGCAGCTCGTCTCATCCTCGTTTTCCTCCTCTCATCCTCGCACATCAAAACACCACTCATGTGGGGTTCTGTGTGTTTAACTCTGCTGCGTGGGCATATTTATAGAAGCAAACAGAAATAATGAATACCTAATCATAAGTCACTGATCGCGGAGTGAATAACGTGGCGGTTCGCACATACAGAGAGAGTCGGAAATGGTACTGTAGGTAGTGAATAATACCCCGTAACTCTGTACAGCTCATGCAAAAAACAGGATTCTCAGTCATGCTGCGACGCCTCCTCCCTTTCTCTGACAAACAGATTGCCATATCTCTTTATAGCCTCTCCTTGCCATCTACCCCTCTTTCCTTTCTTTCTGGCCTTTTGGTGTAAATTCTACATTTGCTTTCTTTTCACCACATTTCTCCATCTTTCTCCTCCTTCCCTCCGTCTCCCTCTCAGCAGGATGATGGGGAGCACAGATGCTTTTAGCGGGCTGACATTTTGTGCCAGTGTAAAAACACTGCATAGCAAAGCAGGTCGGCTCAGTGTGAGGGCCAGATTCTGGCGGTAATGAGCTCGCTCTGACAGGGAGGAACTGATGTGGAAGGCCAGGGAGTGCATGTGTGTTGTGTGTGTGTGTGTGTGTGTGATCAGCCACCAGAGGTTGTTCTAATGAGGCCTGTATGTCTCAGAAAGACTGAGCACACTGTGACCACCGGGCTGCATTAATATTTGGTTCACATATTTAAGTGCGTCACAACAGATCTGTATCCCGACTGAGTAAATGACTAACTGGCCACCAATTACACATGTGCTATGACATTATGACAAAGTGTATTATGAAACAGGAGTAGTGAGTCACAGTGAATAATAGGAAGCTGAGACAGACTACATACGTTTACATGCTTCTTGTTGTCTCGACTACAGATACAAAATTGGGGAAAGCAACAAGGTAATGTGGAAAAGAGCTGACTTTAGTCTGGAAATGAAACGATGGGTTACTCTACAGTTCAGATCAGGGCTGTCCAAAATGGGGCCCGCAGGCCAAAGTTGGCACACCATCAGGTTTGATTTGGCCCGCCAGATGTTAGCAAATTCTTTTTTTTAATTAAAAAACCCAACTGACTTTAATGTCTTTTGGAGGCCGTACCAGGCTCGGGTTTATGGTTAGAAGATAGTGGCATCATATGAAACTAGAAAACCTAAGGACTCCATTAGTAGCATATCATGTCATGTTAGCTTGTTAGGAAGGAGGCTAACACTCTAAAGTTGGGCTAAATTTTGGTGGGGAATAACTGTCATGGCCATTTGTCAAGGTGTCCCTTGACCTCTGATCTCAAGCTATGTGACTGAAAATGGGTTCTATGGGTACCCACAAGTCTCCCCTTTACAGACATGCCCACTATATAATAATCCTATGCAGTTTTGGGGAAAACATTGGGATCCTAGTACCATTTTTCATCTTAATAATACAACACAATAGGTGTTTAGTTTTGGTCCGTGGCCCTCCATTGAGTTCCAGTTTTGGCCCTCGAAGGGAAAAGTTTGGGCACCCTTGGTTTAAATGATTAGTCCATTAAAGCAAGGGGTAAGTAATCTAGAAACTAGCAAGAGAGCTAGATTTAAAAAATTATCCAAACGAAAAACAGAGTCCAGTGTTGCCAACTCTTTTCCAATGAAAGTAGCAGCACCAACACCAAAAGTCCCTAAATCTGGCCGGAAAGTCGCCTAGTCTGCAACACTGACAGTTCTTCCGTTCAGGTCTCCCTCCAAAAACGATCATTATGAACGTAAACAACGAACATGGCTATTGTTAGTACTCACAGCTGTCAAGCTGGCAGCTTGTGGAAGACAACGCACAATAAGTGTACGGGCAGAGCGCGCACAGGTAAGCTGGTAGCCTGTTCAATCATTTCATTCGGCCTGAATGAAATGATTGGATGGGTTTATTCCTGCAACCTTTTTTTTTTTTGTCAAAGCATTTCATTTATTGATTGTTGTCAGGATGTAATGACAATTTCAACAATTATGATAAAAAAAAATGTGTTTGAAGATGATCAAACAACAAATAATGTTTTTTTCATTAAGAAAATGGCAAACATTCCCTGATTGATGACAGCTCTCAAATATGAATATTTGCTATTCTTATTTGTTTATATATCATTATAAACAGAGTATCTTTGGGCTTTGAATTGTTGGTTGGAAAATATTGCGGTTGAGAAAATAATTTGCTGCCCTTGTTTGCCTAATGTGTTAGTTAACTATTATTATTATTATTTTTTTTAAGATTATTTTTTTGGCTTTTTCTTCTTTATTTGACACAAGACAATATAGAAATGGGGGGAGAGAGAGAGGGGAGGGTATGACATGCAACAAAGGTCCCAAAGCCGGAATAGAACCTGTGACGTTGCGGTTATATGACGTGATGTAACCACTCGGCTACCAAGGCACTGCATGCAATACTTAACTTAATAATTTTTGGGTTCTGGACTACAAAGCAAGCAATATGAAGATATAATCTCACGCTTGAGGAAATTGAAACAGTAATTATTCACAATTTTCTGACATTTTACAGACTAATCATCATTAGCTGCAGCCTGATGGAATGATTATTCTTGTGTTATGAGTATGTGAGGAGGAGATAAAAGTGCTCTGAGCTCTACAGCAACAGATGAAGCTCTCTGCATGACCTGGCACAAAGACCCTCTCTTCCTCTCTCTCTCAGTGTGTCTCACCCTCACGCACGCAGAGTCAGAAACATGCAGACAAAAATACTCTTGCTTATTTGGGTGTCTGTGTGGGTGTGCAGACATGATTTAAACATGTCTTGTATTTTTAGCCCGATATAAACACACCAAGCTCTCAACCCACTTCTCTACCTCTCACACAAACACACACTCTATAATTAGGAGCAGAGAACACCAGTGTTTCATGTTTCAGCTCCACCCAAATGAGCAAGCCACGCAAGCACACACACGCATAACAAACACAGGCCACTGTGTGTGTGTTGGACTCAACCCTTTACTCCTCCGAGAAGAAGACAGGAGAGGTGATGGATAGGAGTCTAAAATCCTTCACTGCTTGGAAAACATAAACCCTCTTTCTCAATTTCCAGCTCTCTCTCTTTTTGTTGCCTTCTTGCAATAAACCTTGTTTTTTATCTCCTTTCGGCCCCGTTCTCGCTTATAAAGCCGGCCCGTGTGCGAGTGTGTGTGTTTATGTGTGTGTATTCGGCTCTGCTCTGTAGTGACTGTGCAGTATGAGGACTGACACGAAGCTATAACATTAGAGGCCGTCTCCTCGCTGCTACATAAATCCCCATTTCCTCCACAGCACGCTCTGCCACTCACAGCCCGCACCCCTCTTTGATAGTTTTCATAGGGTTGGAGAGGGGGAGCCAGGCAGAGGGGGGAAAATGGTCTCCTGCTGTATTTTGGCGGTGTGAGAACATTAGACTATAATGCTTCCTGACAGCTTGAGGAAGAGGACAATTAGCAGGGAACAGGAGTGGGAACGCTAGTGAAGGACAGGGGATGTCTGGAAGAAAGGAAGAAGAAAAGAAGAAGGTGGAGATTTGCAACTGTGTAGTAAAATGAGACTTGGTATGAGCCTAAGCTGACTTCCGTGCCAGATAGGATATAACCGGATATAACGCATGCTGAAGAGGGGTTCGACTCTGGTGAATCACGGTTTGAATGAATCAGAGGAAGGGTGTGTGAGTTCTTATCAATCAAGATGATCAAGCAGACAAACAGTGGAGGAATGTGTAGCTTGAGGATATGCCTTCCCACCCAAAACACTTATTTTATCTCCAAACACAGCAGCATCTCTATCTAATTTACCCACAATGTAGCCGGCTTGCCTGATGACATGACACTGAATCATTAAACACACCGGTGTTAGGTGAAATACTTGGTAACCTTCCACCTCACGTGACCAACAGGAGGTCAGTAGATCTACACCTAGTATCATAATTATTTATAAATACAACTAGGTTTGTATGTTTTTTGTGTTTGTTTACGTGTGCAGACAAGGAGAGATTATCAGGCAGCTCATTAAACTGTACTTTGACACCAGATAAGAGCACTCCTGTCTGTGAGACTTGAACTTAATAACCTGTGGTGTTTCTTGGGCGTTTGTGTTTCCCCTGGTTACGGTTTGTACGTAGAGTTTGCAAGTAGAACGTTTACCACTAGCCAGCAGGTCAGATTAAAAGTCTACATGAGCGTGTGCAGGTGCGTGCCACATCTAGACCAAACATGGTAGGCTATAGCAGACTGCCTGACTTGTCTAACGGACTTCCCTTTTCAACTACAGTTGAAGACCACGGGATCAATGCTGGGCGGCCAAGTGATGAATACCCTTCAACAACAAACACTACTATATCTCTTTGCTATCTGACACACCGAGCAGACAGTTGGCCATCGGGCACATTTGGCTGATTGAGCAGGTTGAATCTCCAATGGTGAGAGAGCCAACTGACCAGCTGTCGAGCCTGGGGACTAGGGTTGGGCAAAATGATGGTATATACCGTGTGATGGTAGAAATGTGTCCATCGATAGAGATTTTCCAATACCGTTTCCGCCGTGGTAGCTAATCTATTATTCCATTTATCTCGTGAATCCAGCTGCCTGGCAAGGTAACGTGATTTGGGCGGACATGGAGGAGGAGAGTGAGGTTGTAAATACAGAGCAGGAGGAGACATCCTAACCAACCCAAGATGAGGAAGAACTGTGTTTACATGATTACCAGACATTTGCACATTGTAGTTTATTTTGTTTTGGAAGCTTTTTGAAATGAAAGATGAGCAAATCCTGAAGGAAAAGTTCTTTTTTTTTTCTTTTGGTATACTCTAAAATACAAATTTGTGTGATTTTTTTTATATCACTGACTAAAGTCAGGCTGGTATTTATTTACACCTGTTAACCTTAAAACATTTAACACTGAAATTATTGTTCTCAGGAACTAGGGCTGCACAATTAATCCAATTTTTATCAAAATTAAAGGCCTACACATCATATTCTACAGTCTTAGAAAAACCTCTTTGTTTGGTAGAGATCCCCTTAAAAATCGCACCATAATCATTAAGGCTGTGTATCGGCCAGAATCTGGCAAATCCCTACGTATCATGATACAGGGGTTACGATTCAATATATTGCGAGGTATAGCGATACTGTAAGTAAGGCGATATATTGCAATTTTTTTATTTTATTTTAGGACAACTGTCTTAGTATAAAGAACACACCACCATATGCATAAAATCTGAGTAAAACAAAAAGTTAACTTTGTTAAGCAATCAGAACAGGAGATTTGCTTCTAACATCCAACATCACAGCACTACTTTGAGAGGGCACATCTCTTTGCAAATTAAATAAAGTTTTGACTGAGTTAATATTTGCATGTAAACTATTAATTCAAAATCAGTACAGTGTTTATATCGATACAGTATCACAGAACATAATATCCCAATATTTGATTTTTTTTCAATTTTTTTTTACATCCCTAATAATCATTTTAATGTTTTTTTTAATGACAATGAGAATACTTATGTCAAAATTATTATTCCCTCTGAAATCGCAAAACATATCGTAATCGCAATATCAGTCAAAATAATCAAAATTAGATATCTTTTCAAAATCATTCAGCCCTATCAGGAACCTTAAAGCTTCCATTTGAAAGAATTTGAGTTTTACTGTTTTGAGTCTGTTTTTAACTCAAGTGTTGTCTCATATGAGGCAGTTGTTTTTCTTTGTATGTAAGTTCCAAATAAAAGAAGAAAATAATGAAATGTAATGAAGTACAGTATCGTTTTTATACCATTTCTTAATTGAATTACAGAACAATTACTGTATCGTGATATATACCTCTACTGTGATATACAATTACATATACAGTGATAGACGATTTTGGCCAACCTTACTGTCGACAAACTGATTTTACCCATTTAAGGTAGTTTGTTCTAATGTTTTGCTTCTGCCTTTTTTTCTTCTTCCACAAGCAAAGGACCATAGGCTGACAAGGACAGTGCAAAGCAAAGTTTTACAGCGCCAGCTGTGCCTTCTTATCTGACATTATTTGTATTCCATGTGTATATAACAAGACCCTCTAAACAGATTTATCTTGTTTGTCTTCCAGAAGTATTTTTGGATTAGACAGCCTCCTTGTTTCCTCCATGCAGGTGCACATGCGGCCTGTATGTGCATGCAGTCGCCAGTCAGTTCTAGTCTTTGTGGTGTGTGCATGTGCAACTTTTAACAGAAGACCTGAGGTGACATGAGGCCTCCAGAGGCAACACAAACATTTTGATCAGTTGGCCTTTTGCTAGTCCTTCGAGCTCGGCGCCACAAACTTTCTCTGCACCTCAAGGTAAAGGAACATTCAAAACAGGTGCGCAGCACAAAGCTTTGCTTATTTAAAACAGGATTCAAATACACGTGCACTGCATATTTGATGTTATTCTTTCTTTGCCAGAAAGGAAAAAAATAGAGGGCTACCAAGTAGCAAACCCACATATGGTCCGAGTCCTGCAAGCATGAACCTGCTCTTTGTTAAAGGGTCACACAGAACATTAGTTCTGAGGAAACTGAGCTGCGTGGACAGATGTGCAGCTGGCTCTACTTTATCTTCCATTCTAAACATACTTTAACTTTTCTATTACATACAAACTCAAAAGACAACGTGTTACAGTAGAGGAATGTAGTGCACAAGGCTAAAAATACATTAGGAGGCTTTTGCCAAACAATGTATCTAACTTTGAGTCTGAACTTTGTCCTGGTTTGACTACAGCCGCATCACACATGTAATCTGACAAACCGGACATACAGCACACTTCTACAAATTTCATATTTTGCTTTACCTGAGTTAAGTGCCCGACTTGCTGTGGGGAATCCAAGGTTAAGCTGAGATGAAAAACACTCCACTTGTAAAATAAAAAAATAAAAAAAATCTACCAAAAGTGGCAGAAGTGGCAGTATACCAGATAAGAAAAAGATATCCTTTGATTCAGTGAGGTGAGTGTGTGCATGTGTGGACTAACAGCAGACAGAAAGCTGCCTGACTCTAAAGCAGAAGCGGTGCAGTCAGTGTGTGTGAGGAGAGTGTGTGTGTGTGTGAGCTACAACGTGCAGAGGGCCGGGCGTGTTTCAGCTGGTACCGGCACATACATCATGCACACACTCACACACACACACACACACACACACACACACACACACACGAGGAGGAGTAACAGTGGTTAAGCCTAGGGGGCTGAACCAGACACCGGAGCCTCAGAAGGCGCTCTCCACACCTGGCTAAAGCCCTGCCCCCCCATCTCTGAAGCGTCCTCCCACTTCCTACCCATGTATACGTTGACTATCTACTCCCCCAACTTTCCTCACAAACCTTCCCTCCGCTCCCTCCTCTTCCACAGGTTCTTTCTGAACCCATCTACTCTCCTAACTTCAGCTGTGGCTGCTTTGCTTCCCCATGCAGGCTCTCCCTCCAGTGTGACTACTTTATACTCATTGTTTGTCCACTATAACTTTGTCCACTGAGGACTTCTCAAACCCTACAATGTCTTCCTTTCTTCCACCTTCGGCCTCTCTGCCTCTACGTGGCACAGTCTGAGCACTGGGCGAAGGTAGTAGTTAGGTTGTTAGTGGAGGGCGGCGAGCGCAGTTCAACAGCTGAACTCGTACATAATCACAGAGCACAGAGCGGAAAGAGAGAAACGGAGAAACCTCTCCTCTGCCTTTGCTCTCCTTCTCTAACCTCTTTCCGCTTCTTTCGCATCCTTTTATTTTCTACAGCCCTTGAGTGCTTTTCTGGGGCAGAGCACTCCACACTTCTACAAGTTGTTCCGGCTCTTGGCCTTTTTTCACTGTTTATATTGTGTGCTTGAGCAGCACTTTCCTATTAAGTAGATGTTCATCGACCTGTTACTTCCTCTGACAGCTGGAAAAACCGGACAACTCATCACATCTGTCCTAACAGCACAGAGGTTATATATTTAGAAGTTGTCCAACTGACTTTTGGCAATTTGTAATCTCAGATAAGTTATGTGGCTTTGTTATATGTCATTTCTAATTACATTAATTACAATTTTTGCAGTATTTGCAGCATTTACATAAAGTCATGAGACTCGCAAGATAATGATTATAAAAAAGATGGTCAAAATTGATTATTGATTATTTTATTTCCTAGTGTGAGTAAAAGTCCAAAAACAAGGATCCTAAACTTCCCATAATGCAACTTAATACAGTCTTTACCTTAAACCTTTCCACACTTCATGCGTCCAATGTTTTACACAGGTTTTTGCTTAAAAATCTTTACATCATGAGGGGTTATTTTCTCTGACTTAAACCTCCTCCAGAACTTCAGACGACATATAACATTTTTCATATCCAGGTGTGTGATTGGTGGAGTTCACCTTTAAAACCTCAAATCTCAAATATTAAACTATGCACTCACATAGGGCTGCAACTAAAGATTATTTTCATTATCTATTAATCTGTTGATTATTTCCTAGATTAATCAATTAACCGTTAGGTTTATGAAATGTCAGAAAATAGTGAAACATGTCCATCCCAGTTTCTTAAAGTGCAAGGTGATGCCTTTAAATGTCTTGTTGTGTCAGTCCAAAACCCAAAGATATTCAGTTTAATCTGATATAAAACAGAGAATAGCAGGAAATCCTCATATTTGAGGGGCTGAAAACATTTTCTGCCATTTTTGCATAAAAAATGACTTAAACAGTTAAACGATTATCAAAATAGTTGTCAATCATTTTTCTGTCAGCTCTACACTCACATGTGCAATAAATGTTCTGGTATTTGTAAGTGTGTGTATGTGTGTGTGTGTGTGTGTGTGTGTGTGTGAGATCTCTTCTCTACACTTATAAAGTAGGAGTGGTGCTGCAGGTCTCAGCACGGGCCCTATCTGTCTAACCACAGTTTGCCCACGGGGTGTTTTTAAATCGTGTGAGTAGGTCTGGGTGTGTGCACTCTGAGATAGAAAAAGAAGTAGCCTGTAGGCATGGATTTAATAAAACACACAGGTAACTCCCTGAGTATAGATACTGTACATACATGTAGACTGACCCCATCTCTGCCTTTTTCACCTCAAGACTGGCTCGGAAGAATAATATTATTGTTTGCCTTTCAGGGGTGCGGGGCTAAATGGAGAGCCAGGTGTAGTGTTACCCCTAGCGTACTTGAGGTCCCTGTGGGCCCCTTCCTGCCACGCGACTCCAGAGTTCATTAGAAACAAATCACGAACAGGTCAGCAGCATGCTCCTCATACTCATGAATCCTCCTGACCCCACACACCCACAGCCTGCAAGCAGACGCTGAGATTACAGCAGCCAGAAACCACACCCTAACTAAACACACCTGCACAAATATGACTGGTTCATTATACAAAAATGAAATAACATGCAGGATGAGTGAAGTTTTTTTTAGCAGAGCTTAGCCAAAGTATTACAAAGTATTAATCTACAAGTAGAAACATGTCATTGCATGGTGAAAATGATGCTAGTAACTGTCGAAGTGTATCCTATCTGTCTAGTTTAAAGCTCATCTTACCTGATCCATATTTTAAACATTTTCTTATATACAAGCAATTGTGAATTTGTGGTTTATACTGCAGCTACGTCATCCAACTGGCAACCGGCTAAACCTGTCTCCAGGCATTTAGCGACCACTACCGATTATTAGCTCTGAGCTTCACTGTGTCCCGTCTTTCTGAAAGCACAGATGCTTTTTGAAGCTCTGCTGAAGCGTGAATATCTCTGTCCCTCTGGACCCCAGCAACATCCCAGACAGACAGACCCCCTCCATACATGAACACACGCACATCATCTCACTGGTGGGTCCCGCCTGAGTGGGTGTCTAAATATTTAACAGCATTTTAAAAGCACCAGCCCCTCTTTTTCCTCCAGGGTGTCTGCTAAATCCTGTAAACGTAAGAATTAAGAAACTCAGATGCCCCCTGACATAGAAAGACACCGAGGATGTCTCAGTTCCTGAACTGACACTTGACTGCTTTTGTGCTCTTGTTAGCAGGTTAGTAGAGGGTCAATACTAGCTATTAAGGCCCTGACACACCAAACCGATGGTCGGTTGTTGGACAGTTTGGGGCCCTCGGTGAGCGTCTGTCAGCCTAGTTTTTGTGGTGTGTCCCACACCGTCGGCTCTAGTCTGCCCGTGTCTGAAGCTTTTCAGCCGATTCAGCATGTTGAATTGGCGGCGGAGCTCGTCGGTGAGAGAAGCCAAGTCAAGAGGGAGCACGTAGAAGGCTCTTCTTATTTTTCATCTCATCTGATCATTCCAATACACGGATATTTTCACAACAACGTGGCCATCGGGAATGAAGTTAAGCGGTGAGTGAGAGTGGTGTGAAAATGGTCAGCAAACACCGCTTTGTTTCATGTATGTATCATAACAACTGCTTGTATATCTGCTGTCCCTCGGTCTTCCGGTTTCCCTTTTTGAATGACAAATACAGACTACCGCTGCCTGCTGGTGTGGAGTTATTTCATTTCAAGCCGGCGCACAACGTAGTGCTAACTGGCTGCTGGCTGTAGTCTTTGCGGTGTGTTCAAATGCAGCTTGTCGGCCAAGAC
>CAKALG010031023.1:0-12407 GCA_916700815.1 Helicolenus hilgendorfi | reverse complement strand
GGAGAGCTGCGAGATCGGTGAGTCACTGTCGGGTCAGGGCTGAGCGGGGAGACCCTTAGAGGTCAGCAGCTGCAAACAGATGCTGTGTCACTGTGGCATAAGGGAACAAGAGATAGGCATATGTTTGCATAACATTTCCTGTTTAATGTATGCGACTGTTCAGTGAATTCAGAAGGAAAGCACAAATGAGTTTCCCTATGTGGGGTTTGTTTCAGTGTTCATTTTGGCAGCTATTACAGATTTTGTCTTAGTCTTAAAACGAAAATGGTTATTAGTTTTAGTCACATTTTAGTCATTTTTATCCATCATAGTTTTAGTCTAGTTTTAGTCGTCAACAACCCAAAACGTTATAGTCACCAAAAAGTCATTAGATTTTAGTCTAAATGTTTTCTCTTTGTCACCTATTTCTTTTATTTAATCTTAGTCCTGTTAAATCATCAGATTATATTGAACATTTCTGTCATTTTAGTCAAACTTATTTCACATAAAATGTTGTGTTATCATTATCTGACAAAAAAACACAGGTTGAATGATTAAGAACGCAGCTTTGAAGTTAGTTTGAGTCCTCCTGACTGACTGCGCTCATTAATGATGTGTAGTTAAGTCGCACCCACCGGTTCGTTATGAGAGCCAATCTCCCCAACCAACATGTAAAAATATGTGTAACTCAACCACCCTAACCCGATTTAAGTGGCAAAACGTGAACTTTATGAATTATAGTAGCACAATTGTCAGGACTGAGACAAGAAGGACAGAGACGGACTGAGCGCCGCCACCGTAGTTTGTGTGTGTTTGAGACAGAGAGAATGAACACTGGTTTGTTTCCTTATTTGTTCCTAGGAATCTGAATTCAATCTCAATGCATTCAAAGCCGAGAGGAGCTTCCCTGTCAGGTCCAGTAGTTTTAGATCAAGCTCCCTGACTGAAAGTGATCTGGGAATATCCATATGCTGCAAGTCAGCCAGTTGTGACAGCGGTTGCTGAATGTGTGCTATATGCACTCAGCTGTGTGTGTGTGCGTGCGTGCATGCGTGCGTGCGTGTGTGCATGTTTTCACCTTCTGCCCCAGGAGTAGTTGGCAGCTCATCTTTCCTCTCAACTGTGTGATGGGAGAATGTGGCTGTCAGAAAATGGCTATGCGGTGTGTTAGTTGTGTGTGAGTGTGTTTGTGTGACTGAGACATGCAAGGACACATGAGCCACAGAGGAGCAACGATCAAGATCAGTGAGGGATGGAGCAGCTGATTAAAGTGCCGAGGGAAGACAGGAAAATAAAGAAAAGAAGGACTAGATGTGGCATTGGCAGAAAATATCAATGCAACTTTTTTTGACTTGTGAGACTTCAGCAACATGAACCCCACACGGTTCTATTGAGCCGTAACACATCACAGTTGGTACAAAGTTGTTGTTGACGGCGTTCAGTCTGGCGCACTGATTCTGGGTCCCGGACAAAAAAACATGGGTTAGACCATAGTAAATATTAGATTACGTGCAGAAGCTGCACTCTGTTGTGGTGTAATGTGGGCAATGAAAACTCTGCCATTCTGGCTGTATGGGGTTGCTGGATGTCTGATTTTGGTTGGATCATGTTTTCTCCCAATGAATCATGATATATAGCATCTTTTGGTATAAATATCAGGGATTGGTAAAGATTTTAGAAACATGTTTTTGTTATATTAGTTGAAATTCTCTTTACATCTCAACAACAATCAATAAATCAAATGCTCTGACAAAAACATTAGAAAAGACCACCAATCATGTTGGACCTTTTGTTAGTCCGACTTCTCGAGCTCTTTGTGTTCCATGCTCATGCATACAAAGACAACAGGCCAAGCTGAGGTTTTAAGGGTCATTACTTATGGAAAAAGGTCATAAATCAGGGGTCAGGGGTCGTGAGAGGCATATTGTCCTGGGTCTGATTATCAATAACCTTTAATTCTTTTACCCAAACGTACATATTATGCAGCATTTAGGTGTGACTGTGCATTAACACCATTGGAGATCAATCAGCAATCTGGTGTTGGATCAATAATTTGTGACAAATGCTTGTTAACCGCATGGATTACACACACATGTAGTTTGTAATGATTTGCTGCAGTCGATGTGGTTCGGGTTTGTTATTGAATGAGACCAAACTTAACATTTGACATTTTAAACTAAATGTCGGGAGGAAAGCACATTCATAAAATATTTGTTATTTACTGATTACTTCTGCACTTGGGTGTCTGTCCTTCGGCTTTCTTCTCTCAGGAGTGTTTAATTGCCTTTCCCAGTGTTACTAAAGTGTGATGTTGATTATGTTGCTAAACAGCTGCATATCTGATGTTTTTAATATTCATTACGGCCAAAGGCAAAAAGGTTAATTGCTTATTACAGCAAATGCTTGACCGTAATTTTAGCAACTTAGTGCTGTTCGAGGGGAATTAGGCCGTAAGGGAACTGTCGCCTTAATTCCTGTGTTGCATTTCACATCTGCAACTTCTATTTCCTTCACTTTATCATTCATGGTTGACCATCTTATTGAAGATCTTTCTCCTTCGGTTCCAAACAAGCACACAGAGCCCCGTCATAGTCTATAGAGAGACATATAAACCAATACTCCCTGCACTGACTCTGCTCTCCACGTGAAATGATTATTTAGGCAAAATGAGGCAGTGGCACCACAGCTGCAACACACCTTAGAGGCTGTCTCCAGGACTTGGCTTGTAGCTGCAATTATTTGGGAAGAAGCGTTTTGGGGAGCTGCATTATTGATGGCCTATGTTTCTACTGTGGGTCTGTAGTTAATATTTATGAGGATAGGGGAGCGACAGAGAGAGAAGCTGTGGATATCTCAGTGTTAGCACTCCAGCTCCACTAGATCCTCATCTTTAGAAAGTCCCTCACTTCATCTGTATTCCTAACTTAATCTAAATTGATTCAGGGCTGTCAGTAGAGACACATGGACTATAATGTGTAACACCCTTATTAAAAATCTAAGCTTTAGGTTATTGTATACCATTGATCAGCAGGACTGTTTGGTAAAGTCTGGATCCTGCAGCAGTATGAGTGATTAATGAGGCACGATAAAGCCTGTCAGTTTGATGGCCATGTGTTGAGATACAATAATGAATTATATTTGTCTTCCCCACAGTCGTAATGAACATTTGTTCATAGATATAAATAAGATATAGCCCAAAACAGCGATGTAAACAAAATGCACATCTGGGGGATTCTACTCCTCCACTGATTATGTCGAGATAAAATAGCCAAATATTTCAGTCTTAATGTCTCTAATCCTTCTTTTGGTTTACACAAAAAAGAAGGTAAGCAGTGACATGACTGTCAGTCTTGCTGCTTTGGAAAAGTATTGAAATGTCACTGTAGGAAATTTAATGAATCTGCTTATTTTGCCTGATTAGACCTCAAGCATGCTGGTTTCATACACTGTTCGTATACCTACAAAAAGTAATGAACTATAATTCGTGTACATCCCATGAAATTAATTAATGCGTAATTCACGTAATCGTGAACCAGGAAATATAAAGAGCAGCAAACGGCACATAGGGAGGAAGTCGGAGTGGATGGGTGGGTAGAAAATACTGGACTTCCGCCCAGGAGAACGGCATTCATGTCCAGTGTGAAACCAGAAGTCAACGTTGATTTGTTTGTCACGTAACTTCCGTACTTAAGTTTAACTCAAACCACAATCTTTTCCTAAACCTAACTAAGTAGTTTTGTTCCCTAAATTGTTTCCTGTGAAGACGGAAGTTTATTTTGAAAAGCCTTTATGCATGTAACGATGCATGATGTGTTCGTGGACATTCGTAGGAAAACAAACGAAAAAGGAAGAATACCGTTTTTGTAAGATATCATACGATATCATACGTTGACTCAGGACTGTATAGTTTGGTTACATCATGTAATCCCTGTGTGGTTATCCAGAGCCTTTAAGTGGACTGACTGACAGTCAAGCTGTGCAACACAGTCAAAGCATCGCTCCGTATCTGTGATGTATCTTCCAACAAATCCACCAGATTTTGCACATTTTACAAAAGAAATTCTGAACAAACAACCCACTCAGTATGTAAGAGCACATGGCGTGTAAACATAAGGAAATAGCACTAAGAGTGTATAACCACAACAAATCTCATGTCTCTCATTACTTTCCACATTGGGAACTTTGCTTGCTAAAACTGCACATGTATAACATTTAGGGTTACAAAATTCTGTGAATATTCACAGTGGAAGCTTTCCATGGAAATATACAGCAATATATGGGAAATAATGGAAATAAAGGGGCTATTTGCTCAGGCTGTAATGACCATGTCATATGCAGATAGAAACTAAACTTTTACCACATCATAAGCAGACATAATTGAAACCTTTCTAATAGAAATGAAAAAATCAACATTTTATTTCCTTTGGACTTCCCTTGAAAATTGACTGACCCTTTGCAACCCCAGGCATATTTTAATCAAAACATGCCATAAGACCTAATACTGCACATATAAGCCTTTGTTCACAGAAGACTCATTTTGACTGTGACAGTAGGAAAAGCACAGGTGTAAATAATAAAAAAGGATGACGACTGAGTTTCAGGGTTCTGGTATTGTGCATGCTGGCACACGTGTACACTCAAATATAAAAAAGCCATTGTTTTTTCTTCTATGTCTGCTGTGAGAAAGGCACATTCATCACAACAGAAAAAAACACTGCAAGGTTACACTTTTGATCTACAAACACAGTAGCTTGACAGCTCATCTTTGACCCTGGAAACAGAAGTTGATAAAACAATCTCAACTCATGGTCCATTTACTCATTGGTTTGGGAACTTTCAACCATTGTCATCAGTACATTGAGTTTGTTCTGTTACCAAACTCAACACAGACAACTTTATTTTCACTTTATGGCAACATAGATAAAGGGTTGGGTTGCTCAGAATCGTAGAAAGTATGAACATTTACAGTTCAATAGCATCTAAGTCCAAACCCAATCTGCTTATGAGGGCCGTCATATCCTACATAAAATACAGCTCAAAACGCAATCAACTCAACAAATTATTGCCTGACATTGACAAATTAATTAAACTAATAAGGAGACCTGATAGCATTGTTCATGAATGGGACAATCTTTGTACCCACACATTTCCCTTTGTAACCACTCATTTCTTTAACGCATTAACGAAACTTGCGATTTTTAATTAACCACTTAAAAATCCGACGGGCCGCCATCGAACCTGGCTGCTATTCGATTTTTTAGAGGTTGTAGTAGACTCAGTTTTAAAGCTAGAGTGAAGATCCTGCTATCTTGTGAAACCAGAAAACCTAAGGAATACATAATAACGCTACAAACTTAAACTGTCATGGCCATTTTCAAAGGGGTTCCCTGACCTCTGACCTCAAGATATGTGAATGAAAATGGGTTCTATGGGTACCCAGAGTCTCCCCTTTACAGACATGCCCACTTTATGATAATAGCATGCAGTTTGGGGCAAGTCATAGTCAAGTCAGCACACTGACACACTGACAGCTGTTGTTGCCTGTTGGGCTTCAGTTTGCCATGTTATGATTTGAGCATATTTTTTATGCTAAATGCAGTACCTGTGAGGGTTTCTGAACAATATTTGTCATTGTTTTGTGTTGTTAATTAATTTCCAATAATAAATGTATACCTAAATTTGCATAAAGCATCATATTTGCCCACTCACATGTTGATGAGAGTATTAAATACTTGACAAATCTCACTTTAAGGTACATTTTGAACAGATTATTATTATTGCGATTACCTATGGACAATCACACGATCAATTGCGATTAGATATTTTAAGCTATTGACAGCCCTAGTTTTTCAGAATATCTTTAGTTTATTCAGATTCAAGAACCCACAAATAGAGAGTGATGAGGTCCCCAGTATTGAATGAGTTGTTTTAAAGGTTGAGATAAATCCTTATTTTACATTTTTATTGTGTCTTCCTTTGTGGATCCTAAAAATGAAATCTCGTTCTTGTTGACAGCAGCAGCTATTTCTGTTTAGTTAAAATGTGGTTTGTTGTGGAGGAAACGCATTAACCTGTCTCGGTCTTCTGCTGAAGACGGGTCAACAAATCACTGATTTTAACTGGAGTTAGGGAAATCCTTTCTGGTCGACTGCCGTTTGTTCTTCAGAATGACCTCAATCAGCCCATCAGCCAGTCCGGAGAAAGAAAGAGAGCAGGCAGGTAAATCATTTTGAGGTGTGAGAGACATTCAGATGCATCTGGATTAACCGACAAATAGAGACAGACACATTAATGCAGTGTTTTCTTCATGGCTTTTTGTGTGTTGTGAGGTCAAGACGGTAAATGATCCTCTTAACAGGAGGAAATTACTCGGATCACACGATTATCTCATCGTGTCTTTCGACCCCTGTCCCTCTTCCTCTCCATCTGTCTTTCTCATGGATTCCCCTCCCGTATTTTCCCTATCGTTCGCATGTTGAATTAGAGGCAATAAAAGTACCTGAGCTGCCGTCTCGCTCTTCCTTTTTCACTCCACTTTCTCCTCTTTCTCATCCGTTATCAGCCTTTCTGTTTTATCCCTCCTCAACTCCTCCAGCAAATCAGTCAGAAACAACAACCAGAGTGCAGGTGGGCAACACAACACACATCACTTGTGAAAAAAGGCAAACACACCTACGCCGTCCTATCGCTACCTAACAAACCCCAGTAACATTCACTCAGATTCTCAGGTGGTTTGAAGAACTCCCAGGTCAATTTCAGCAAAATAAATTGAATAGCAGCATCCTCTATCTGTGCACACAGCAATGTCCTTGAGTTGGTTTTCTGCTCGACTTCCTGTCGAGCAAACCTGATGCTTTTTTATTATTATTATTATTTTGCACCTCCCCACACTCTCTGGCCTCATTTCCAATCATGGTGATTAGATCTGCGTTCTCTCTCCCACTTACTTCCTGTCTCTCTCCCTGCTCTGTACATTTTTTCTCAAATGTGCTTGTTTCCTTTCCTCACATTTATTTCTCTGACCCCATCTCTCTATAATTTTCCTTGTCTCTCCTTGCTATCACTCTTTTACTCATTTTTCTCTCTTGTTCAGTCCATCTCCCTGCCCTCCTCACTTCTCCCCCCTCACCCCTCCTCCAATGCGTTGCTCTTTGGCAGGACCTACAGTATTGAAATTGCTCCGCAGTGCAGAGGCTGGGGTTGAAAACAACCCTGTAGCCCCCCAGCATTTCTCCCAAATATCACATTTCATTTCCTGCCACACTTCCTCACTCCCCCGCAACCCCTAACCTCTCCCAGCCTTCCTCTCTCTGGCTCCACGCTTCCGTCTCTTTCTCTCTCTTGCTCTGTTTTTTTTCCTGTCAAAGGCCAATACAATTATTCATACAGAAATGCCTCTGTACTCATGCATAAAATGAAACTTATTCAAGCTCACACGCTCACTCACCTGCATGCTCAAATTGCCAAATATGCTCACAAGGGTGTGCACAAAAAATATTCTCCTTTTTTACCTCCTTCTTTATCTCTTCCTCTCACACAGATCTGGACTCCCACACACACACCTGTTTGGGCCCGTCTTATATAAAACCAATATGTAACCAAGACTATATGAAGAGCTAATGCATAACTCATGTTTGAAGAGAAACGCCCCCGCTGGGCTTCTGTATTAACTAATTCATCCTCTGAGACCCACTCCTCTCACATCAGCTCATATGATTGAGCTTGAAAGATTCATGAGGTTGCAGCTATTAATATCACCGGCCCCTAACCCACCTTACCAGTGTGTCCACAGATCTGAGCGATGAGGTCAAAAGACGATGGAATGGGAAGGACAGGATGTGGTTTTGTTGTAGATACACACAGGCAGAGGAGTTATTTGTCAGCAAATCCCCGAAAAAATTTGGTGTTTTGAGGTGACTTGAGGCAGGAGGTGAAAGTGGCTTAGAGCTATTATATGCGATAAAACTGACTTATAGCCAAAAGTGTAACAAAAGTATAGGATGAAGAAAGGAAGAAAGCTGCCAGTAGATGGATTCTCAGGGAGTTGCAAGGGTATGTAGAGGAAGACAGATGGAAAGGGCCGGCGCTGCCATGCTGCTCCCCACAGGACATCACATTCAGTCCTTCATTAATGATGCAATGGATTTATGTGTTTGGCTCCAAATCCTCCAAGTTCTCGAGTTTACGTCAATATGTTGCAGAGTTTTACTGCTACTTCTTGGCTTCTACTTTTCCTGCAAAATTAGATCCGGTGCTGGCCACGGGGTGAAAGAATGCACCATTAAAAAATGATGATTCATGTAATGATGAAAAGTTTGATTGCTCACATACAGTAAGGCACAACAGCCCAGACGAGGATAACAGGGTTGAATACTAGAGATGGAAATTCTGGTATTCACAACAACACAATCTATTCCCTTTTTCTCAGCAAAATACCTCCAGGAACCCAGAGGTTTTGTGTCTGTGCATCTTTCTGATTGTGTACCGAAGAGGGATCCTCTAAATCTCATTAACATTGGAATGCAACCGTCTTAACTTAAAATGTTGTTTTTCTAGTAGTATAACTGGATCTACTTTTCAGCTCTAGTAGTTCATCGATTCCAATTACTTACTGCTTAAATGGCAGCTCAGAGTCCAACTGTGCTGCCAAAAATATAAAAGCAAAGTGTCAGATCTGTGGACAAAATCTATGCAGGCAGTTAAACAAGTGGCTTAAAGGACTAGTTTCACATTTTATGGAAAAATGTGCTTATTCGAGAGTTAGATGTGAAGATCGATACCACCAGCCAGTTAGACTTTTACCAGGTCACTAAATGGGCATTATCAGTGGTTATAAGCCCCATAGATGTGGGTCAGTAGGGCCCTGCTACACCCACTAGTGGGTTTTATCATCTATTCACATGGACAATCACAGAAAGAAGAAATAAAAGATGAAAACAGTGACCTCTAGCAACCATAGTGATCATGACAGGAGCAGAAGCGGAAATCAGGCACTTTAATATAGAGAGTGTAAAACTCCGCGTGGTGGAGGTTGGGGGCGATGGATGGGACACAAAACACATACATACACATACTTTAACCCAGGACACTGGAGTTCGCATCCCGTGTGAAACCAAGAATGTGCTTCAAACTTTGTGTTCACAACCTTAAGTTTCACGTTCACTTTTCATATGTAGTTATTTTAAGCCAAAACACGATATTTTTATATAAACTTAATTAAGTGGTTTTGTTACCTAAACCTAGAAACAAAAAGCTGTTCAAAAGGTAACGGTTCATTCAGTCTTTCAATGTGTTGCTTTTTTTTCACAACGTAGTAGTACTGACCCACACGAGGCTTATAACACCTGATAGCGAACATTTACTGAGCTGATAACAGTGGAATCGATACCACTCTCTTGTCTTTCACAGTAAATACAAAGCTACCGTCAGCAGCCAGTTAGCGTAGCTTAGCATAAAGACTGCAAGCGGGTGAAATAACTAACCTGGCTCTGTTCCAAGTTGAAACAATCTGCCTCTAAACAGCACCTATTAACATGTTATATCTTATTTGTTTAATCCATGCAAAGACTGAATTGTAGAAACACCACGTTGTAGATTTTTATAGCGTATTAAACTTGATTTATGGTGAAATATTCTGGTTTTCTAGACAACTAAAGCAGCTTGACAATGATATAACAACACATGACTCAGCACAGTGACTCGGATGAACCGTGCATGAGGCTGGATGTGACAGAGTGTGTGCAAATGGCAGAGTATGTGTCTGTTTATGTGATTGATGACCAGCAGTTTGTCACAGTTTGTCGGCAGCTGAGGAGCCCTTAAAGAGCTATGATTGGCTGGCTCAGCCCGTATCCACACGCCTCATTAATTCATCCACGCAGTCGGATTCCTCAATCAGCATTATGATTGGCTGTGCTCTCCCCCACCACCACCACCACCACAGCTACCATCATCCATACTTTTACGCCAGTGCTGCCAACACCACCAGCAGTGCCTGATTGGAGCTCCTCAGCCTGCAGCTGACTCCAGTAGAGATTCACAGACATTTACATTCACAAAAGCAGTCAAACACACAATAAGAGACACACAAAAACTGGTCAATACACACAAATGCAGTCATAAAAATGCATAAATTCAGTCACGATCTAACAGAAATTCTAACATGCACACCCACATGGAAGCACACGAATACAACCCACATAAATACAACCTTGAACACCTGCAGGAGTGTACGAGTGTGTGGTTGAACTGTGTTCACACCATATACGAGATGGGTGGACGGCATAATATCCCAGTTTTCAATCACACTCCTTCCTCTCCAAACTCCTCAGGACAATGAGAAACAAAGGACATACTGGCTGCAGAGTTGAATGAGAATGAGCTGCAGGGTGTGTAGGTGTGTGTGCATGAGTGCATGTGAGTGTAGTATCTCTCTGGTATAAACACACCTGCAGATTAATGAGCTGCTGGCCGAGTTGCTAGGACTCACCTCTCTCTCTTTATCTCTTTTACACTCTCTCTCTCTCTCTCTCCAACACACACATTCTCCACTCTCCCATACACACACATTCACACACTTGCCTCCTTGAGTTGTCTCATCTTTACTACTTTTCTTCATAATTTAGTCGTCAGCTGAAGTGAATGAATATGCATGCAAGCATGTGTCTGATATGTGCTTGGTTTAGCTCAGCATGATGTGTGTATGTGTGTGTGTGTTGTGCTGGATGGATGGAGGCAATGACTCTGTATACACCTGGTGACAGCTGTAGGAGGAAGTGAAGCATATAAAGGCTGGCCACGTATAAAGCAGGATAAATTGATTTCCCATGAAGACGGGGAAACTGGGTTTTACACAGGGGGGTCTTATCAGTGTTCCAGAAACACTCACACAACAACACACGCATAGAGACACACAAACACCTGCACACTGGGACACAAACTTATATCATCAAGTATAAAATATGGATCACGTAATGCTACTTTCATATGAGAGTGCACACAAACATGAACACGTGCACTCATGCAGCAATGCACACATACTGTATGTTTGAGCTCAAATGGTCCTAAAGGAACCCGGTGGAGTTTTGGACCACTAGTATCTCTAGAGGTGTTTTCATGAGTGGGTCCATGTTTTGTTTGCATCGTGCATGAGATAAAACACGATGCACATCCGGCCGTTGGTTTCACGCTAGTCTACCGGTCAACAGTTGATGGTGATGATGCATCCCACAATTCTCTCCATCTGTCGAAAGACCGACCAACGTTGACTCATGTTTTCACCCGTGCTCTATCACTGTCCCTTTTAGCTTTTTTTTGTTCTTCGGTCATTCTTTTCTATTGTTCTCTGCTGATCCTGCCCAAGTGTCAGCCATTACCACAAAATGTAATGTCAATTCTCTAAAGAAAAATCTTCTTCTGCTTCCTTTTAACCAGCTAACGTGCTTTTCACTCTTTTACTGTAAAAATGTAAGCATAGACTCTTCCGCTCTGCGTGCCGTAAATCGTTTTGTCTGATTTTGTGAGGAATCTAACCTGGTGACGGGTATTAAGAGTTACTTAAATACTTTATTGATCCCCGGGGGAAAATCAGGGTGTTACAGTTAGTAAATAGAAATAAAGGAGTGATGTACCATGTAAATTATGTACATAATGCTACAATATAAACACAATATATGTATGAGTAAATGAGTAATCAAATTGAAAATTACTAATGAGAATATAAGAAATATGAAATATGTACAAATATTTTCATTAAGACATGCAACATTAGAGAAATAGAAATAACCAATCTTCTAGTAGTAGCTTTAATAAATAAAGTGATGCTATTTTATCAGAATATGTTGTGATTTTGCTTGTTACAAACATAAACTGAGTAATATAGCCTAATGCAATCTACAAATATTATTATTGGAAAATAATAGCAATCACAATCATATGTTTTCATCTAATCAATCAGCCCTAACCTAAACATAATCACAATCTAACTTTGACTACAAACCAAGTCCTAAATCCTCTTTGAGAAACGGGCAAATGTTCTCGCTTTTGCTGGCTGTTCCTCATCTTTCTATCTTTGTGAGGATCCTCACGGATGTTTGACCACATGTATACAGTCATAATTGTACACCCACATATACACATACTGCACACGCTGTAGTGACCTAACCCAACGGTACAAATGGGATTTTTATTTTTCCTGATCTCCATCGTAGCAGGCCAGAGACAGAAGAATGAGACAGAGAGAGATGAAGCAAGAAAGCATGAAAGAGGAAGAGGCAGAGCAAAGATGATTGAGAGGATAAAGTCCTTGACCGCACAGGCCTGAGTATGATTGACTCTCAGACATAAATTAGTAGAAAAAGAGTAAATAATTCCTCCATGAGATTTACCAGAGGCTGTTTGTTTGGTTCATGAGCCATTTCTTTTCAGAA
>CAKALG010031022.1:0-12768 GCA_916700815.1 Helicolenus hilgendorfi | reverse complement strand
GGTAACGCTTGGCCATCGTTCTATTAGCCCTCAGCTGTTTTGACTGTGTACTTTTCTAATGCGGGATGAGGCTGTTTAGCAGAGAGGGAAGGCTCTGTGAATATAGCTAGTGTTCAGGTCTTCACCGTGCCCTTATCCTGCTTATAATAAATTAAATAATAATCCAAACTTTAAAATAACAATGTCATTTAATTCTCTTCACAGATTTGGATGAAGTGCTGAGATACAGGCTGTATATTTTTAAATAAAGTTTTCTTACACCCATTCAAATTAAGAAGGGTTTGTGATCCCGTGAAGTTTTGGTGAACCCTAATGGGGGTCAAGACCCACAGGTTGGGAACCAGTGGTCTAGAAAAAATGTCAGGAAATGGTGAAAAATGCCATCATTCAACTAATCGATTGATCTACTAATTGTTTCAGCTCTAAATGTGTGCGTTTCCTGAGTTTTAAAAAGATTATGATCAAAAATATGACAAATTATGGTACGGCTTTCAATAAACACTGATAGTTACTTCAAGATAAACAATGTGTGTGAAGAACTGAGATAAAAGCAGCGTATTTAGCCACATTTTGGAGGAAAAAAACAACTGTTTGGATCTTACAGAGGGACAGTATAGTTTAAGAAGTTTCTATAGAAATTTTGATTATTTTTCCAGCTGACCAGAATTTGATTGATCATTCACGTTTTTCTTTTTTTCAAATCTGAACGTTATCCTCAAACGACAGCAGCCAGTCATTATAGCAATGTGTCTATGAAATGTATATTTCTCATCTATCTCTGCAGAACAGAAAGCTCACAAATTCAGTCAGTATAAACAGGAGTTATGATGTTTAAATAAAAAAAAAACACATCTTTGCTTTGAATGGTAAACTCAAATCGGTGCTGTTGGCTTCATACAGGTGTCATTCCTCTTCTATTTGAGAGCTGCGTGTTTGCATATTTTGAACCAACTACAGGAAAATAAAATGCATATTTTACGAGTACAAAGAAAGGGATGTTGTTATCTGGCAGACAGCAGGAAAGCAAAGCATAAAAACATCAATTAGGGGCAAAGTGCAGTCGGGGCTGATTTTTTTTTTTATGTGTTCGTAGTCGGGGTGAACACCGCCGATGATAAATTAAGGGAAATAGTGCAGACAAATCCATGCAAATGCTAAGATAAGGTTACATGGACTGGAATCTGATTTGTTTTGACTCCCTGCTGTCAAAATCACAGAGGATCACACAGGACTGTTTCATAAACATGCTGGCTGAGTTCATGTTCTATTTACAAGCCGATGGTTCACAACCGGAAAAAAAACAAACAACCAAAACAACTTTAAAGAGCGTGTCCATCTGCGTTCTTTTCTATTGCTAATCAATAAGGTTAAGTTGTTATATCGCTCTCTTCAAAGCCACCAGACAACGTTCAGAAAAACAGTAATGTTACCGCTTCCTTGATTGGTTAGTTTGTTTATGTTATTGTGCGAGTTTTGTATCCGAACTAACTAACATCATTGTCCGCACAGCTGTACAATGCTTATCTTCCGTACACCTGTCTGCTATTTTTACAAACTGGAAGCACGTCGACCTCCATCTAAGCAACTGCATGACACGTTAACACACTGACTATAAGGCTGTACATACTGTACATGTCACAGTGACATCATGCAGAAACCTACGTCAGGTCACGCAGGAAAAGGTTTGTAGAAAGGCTTGGGAAAATAGCATTTAGACGCTAAAACAAACGTTCTTCGACCAAAATTTGAATGTTCGGATTTGAATGCAAACTGTAAGGAACACCACTGGGAAGCTACAGAATGATATACTGAAAAAATAAATAAATAAATATTGGACCCGGCCTTTAAATTGATGCTACAAAGCCAAATATTCCCACTGTAGTCTGAGCCACAAAAAGAAACACAGCGAATGAAGCCACCATGCAGAGAATAAAGTTCTGGTCCAGGCGTTCAGCACCCTGGGAAACCCCACTGATCATGGCCATCAAAATAGCTCCTTACTCTGCTATTCTAAAACTCAGCAGCCAGACTAAGACAGAGAACGGCTGGATTCCTCTGGGCGACTCCCTTCTAGTGAAACTGATGAAAAATTCATCTTGCCAGGTTCTGCTTTATCTTGAGCTCCCTGCAAAGCTTCATTAAGTCTGCTGTAAAACCTTCACCTCGATTTGGTTCAGCAGCTCAGAAGCTACTGGAGCTGGCCTCCATGCGGTGCATTTACATTTACATTAATTCACTCATACCTTTGCATTAGCATTTTCACTACTGTTATGTGCTGAGGGAGCAGTTTTACAATCTACGGAGAATCAGTGGAGACCTCTGAAACTAAGATAGTGTCAACATAACAGGTTAGTTTAGAGGGGTTAAAGGCCACAGCATCCTGCCAAACACATTTAATGTGCCTTTAAAGTAATGAGTGCCAGCAGAGAGGGTGGCGAGGAGAGAGTTAACGTGGGTGGAAACCAGCAGCGAGTGATCTTTTCGTTCATGGAGAGGGATTAGACGCCTCTCACTAGAAACGGAGGTTGGATTCAATCCAGCCCTCTCTCCTCGCTGCTTTTCTCTCTTTCACCTCTAGTCTTTTTTCTCCTCTTCTTATCCGTCTGTCTTTGATCTTTCTCTGTCCTTTCTTTCTCCTTCTTCTCTCTTACATCCCTCCATACTGCTTCTTTTATTCCTCATGATTACAGCAGGGACAAATCCATTCATTTATTTTTCAGACATTGGAGGGTCGGTCGTACAGATATTTCTCACAAGGAAGAAAAAAAACATCCTCAGTTGAGTTAAACCTGTTGATTTATTTGGTAATATCCTAGCAAAATATGCTATTCATTCATATATTCATCCTCTATTATCAGCCTTCTCTTTTCGCTCCCACTCAGAGTTTGTAGACTCCAGTCGTTCTGGGTTTGCAGCAGTGTCTCCTATCAATTTGGTTAATGTAAATCTAATTTGCATTGATGAGCATGTTTCGGAGAAAACACGCTGCAGCTGGGACCGCTGTACGCTTTGGTTGGCAGCTAGCCCTTAGTTGAATTTCGGGAAAGGTTAGGTCTTGATTAAATATTGAAGATTCAAAGCTGACATGAAGCATGAAAAGACTGGCAAGTCTACAGGGTTCAATGCAAAAGTCATGTGCTCATCCAGCCATCCTCTCATCTCACTGTGGTATATGAACACCAAACTAGCTCCTGCATTACATCAAAACTTCAGTGAAAAGAATCATAAATTACACACATACAGTACATACAATCCAGTTGGCAATTACTTTCCATCCAAAGTGTGATCTAATTTAACTACATATAAATGAGAGCCAAGATGACAAGCCGATTTATCGATCGTCAGAAAATTAATCTGCAACAATTTCAAAAATCAATTGTTTATGTCATTTCCAAGCAAAAAAAAAATATATATATTCATAAGTTCCAGCTTCTCCAATGTGAGAGTGTGTTGCTTTGCTTTCTTTGTAATATATGATAGGAAACTAAATATTTGGGTCCTTTTTTCTGACATTCTAACAATAAATTAATCACTTTCAATATGCGTTTATTAGGGCTGTCAAAGTTATAATAATAATAATATAATAATGCATTAACGCAAATTAATTTTAAAGTCACTAATTTCTTTAACGCATTAACGCGCATTAACGGACCCGCATTGGATGTAGTACGGTCTAGCTCGCCATTAAAAAGTGAAAGTGAAAAATAGAGTCTTATTTTAAAAAATACAGGAATTATATAAAGCACACTGTTTTTTAATTTGTCATTTATTTTTACAGGGAGTCCTTGTGATTTATGATTACCTCATTTAAGATTTATTATATTCCATTATTGCCAATAGATCCCCTTAAATGCTACACTTGGTTCCTTTAAACAAAGATTTGCTATTGATCTTTCTCTCTGTGCTTCAATCCTCCTCCTTTTGAGCTCATATCTTCCACCCAGACCTCTCCCTTTCAGTGAGGTCAGCACAAATCTGAAGCAGCGTTTCTCATATTTTGACATATCGCTGCAATGTTTAGGCCTGAAGGCTTTCTGTGCGGTTGTCGAGAGCTTGTTTACCCGTCGTTACGGTCTGTATCCTGTGGGGACAAAAGGAATTTAAAAACACCTCCACTACAAGGTCAGGGGCTTCTGTGAAACACACACAAAGGGCCGCTACAACAAGAGAAGATGATAGCTGGGCTTGACTCGCTGTACCATATTTTTCTCAAGAAGCTTGGATCATTTTACACCTCAATCCCAAAACGCACAATAGTGACTGATGACAGCCACCCTGGAGTGCAGGAACTAACCTAGAAGCTGTGAAACTGTGACAGCAGGTTGACCTATAAAGTTGATTTGTTTGCTGAGAACTTGGTGGGAAATTTCTGGCAGGAAAAGTGTGTCACAACCTTCAGCTGTTTTGTTACTGTAACAACTAACATACCCTTAAGCAAGGCACCTGAGCCGCACCTGCTTTAGCTCTATAACAACCAGTACACGCCTGTGGTTGAACCAGGCAGGTCTCAAGTGTGAGAACGACTGACTGAGGAATAAAACGCCCTCTCAGTCAAATAATCCTGCATTAATAAATGTTTAAATAAAGGCAATTAGACACGACTGCTTTAAAAGATAAGCTCCTCTCTTCCTAAACAGCCATAATAACTAAGTGAAGTATAAGCCTGGAGCGCCCTCCTGTTAGTGCAAATCTCATGCTTTGAATAGCAGGCAGGGATCATCTGTCTGTTTGGTATGAATTAAAACAATTATTGTCAACAGTTTACCTGTAGGATATGTTCTTCCTTCAGAAAAAAAAGAAACACTGCATTGCAGAAGGAGGAAGAAGCCCTTGTGTGTTTTGCATCTTATTTTTGGAAACTGATTGCCTCTGAGAAGACTTGCTGTCTCTGTCATCATTGTGTGATGAGTCACAGCCGGCGCTGCTCCAGGTGTTGATATGAAACAGAACAGAGATGTACAGTATTTGATAGGAGAGAGATTGGGTTGGGTTGTTTTGAATCCCCTCCGTGATTTACTTTTTTTGAGTGGATTGAATTGTTATTGAAAAATAAAATGGTTTTGTATCAGTATTCAAAGGTTATTGTCAGGAATCTCCTAATATCACTGCTTCGCCATATCATTCAACAGGTACTGCTCTTATATTGGTTTCTTACAACAGTCCAAACACATGCAGGTCTGACGGACTGGACTCAACATTTTTCACATACAGAAATGAGAGTGTTTTCTGTCACAGCCCTGCGATGGACTCTCAACCTATAAGTGAGGCTTTATTTCCTCACTTGCTGCCAAATGCATGCTGGGATACGCTTCATCCCCCCCATTTATACACATCCACGTAGCCACAAGGGGTCCGAGTCAGGCAAATTTTGTCATCTCCTGATATCCGCGACAGACCACCTAATATTTATGAATACACTGACCATATATGCCAACAAGTGAGGGGACTGCATATCAACATAACTAGAGCTGCAAAAATTAATCAATTAGTTGTCAACTATTAAATTAATTGACTAAAATCTTGATGATCAATTAATCGGATTGAGCAATTTTTTAAGAAAAAAAAAATGAGAATATTTTCTGGTTTCTTTACTCCTCTATGACAATAAACTGAATATCTTTGAGTTGTGGATAAAACAAGATATTTGGGCACGTCATCTTTTTCACTATTTTCTGACATTTTATAGACCAAACAACTAATTGATTAATCGGGAAAACAATCAACAGATTATTCGACAATGAAAATAAACGTTAGTTGCAGCCCTAAACATAATGTGAACATAACCACGTCAATTGCTGTTTTTTTAAGTGTTTTTCCCATCTGAAAGTTTGGGTTAAGATTATTAGTTTGCAGTATCCGTTATAAGCCTCATTTTATGTTGTTACACAGAGAATTTCATTCAGAGCCACTAAACAAAACGAAACAAATAACAGGCAAAGTTACAAGGACTTTTTATCCCAGTTTCCCCAAAATAGAGTTTCACTGTGAGATCCAAAAGAAACCAGAATATCAACGACACCAACGGGATTTTAACATGATGTCAGGCCATAAATAAATAAAACAAGAGTTCCTCGCCCTGTCAGACTCGCCCCGCTCTAAACCCAGAGGGAAGAGCCGGGGATGAAGGGACACTGCAGTGTCAAGAGTTTGGCTTCAGGATTTCCTGACACCATCTTGTCAAAAATGACAACTTGCTGCTTCAGCTTGACAGCAATAATTTCTCACATTAACTATATTCTGCACTTTCCTGCTGTTGGCTGAAGAAAGTTTTCATACGAAGACCATCTAACTAACATGGAAAGAGTCTCTGTCTCTCTGTCCTTCGATTTTTACAACAACCATTCATCTCATTGTAGTCGCACTTGATGAGTGTGTATGTATGTATGTATGTACACACTGTTTAGTATATTGGCTGCGGGTCGCCGGCTCAGCTGTTGCCATGTTGAGAGACGTGCGCAGGCAATAGTATTGCTGCTAATCTCGCATTTAGCACCTTGAACTGTTACACCACCGAACAGCATGCTGGAAACAGCTCGCTCTCCGTCACTTGCTGCAATATTACCGTCGCTCAGTACAGTCCATTCAAGAACGCATAAAGAAAGAGAACCCAGAAAGACTAGAGATCTACGGGACATATTTATTAATCATTTTCTTGACAACTGTTCAGTCAATTGATTTCACACTTGGCGGGTTTATTGCTTAGGACCCAAAGAAGTGCAGTGTGTTGAGTGTGAAGTTGTTCGGATGAGCGGTTCGCGAGAAAACTGCAAGTGGCAATACCGGTGGCAAGCAATCGGCGCGTTCTGAACAAACACGTTTCGAACGGACACTGCACTGGTAATATCAAATTATATGAAAATTACCATATATTGGGTTGTAAAATTAAGTTTCTTTCACACACAAATAACTTCACCAGAAAACAACTTACTAAAGAAGCTGTGATTTACTTTACCGGAGCAAAGACTTTTCCATTTTGAAATTAATAATCAGCAGGATTGTTTGATTTTAGTGATATCCTACTGGTTAGATTTCTTAAACACTGTGTGAGTTGATGTAAATATGCTAAATGTATACCATGCATTTATGGGTAGATATAAAAAAACATTAACAAACTTCTTCATGTTGTTTGTTTTCTGTGTTGTTGCAGATCTTATCGTCAAACTGGCGAAGGACAAATTTGGAGCCATTCAGGCGGAATACCAAAAGGTAACCTTGTGTGTGTTAAAATGGTTGATTTGCTTTGCCTATTTCTTTGCATTATATTTCTGTGATTGGATGCAGCAACAGATGATATAAATTACAGAAGAAATGTACCTCTGACATACTCCGTTGTCCCAGACTTCTCAGGTGTTAATAGCTTTTACAAGCCAAGGCAAGGCCATCTTTTTACTGGCACCCAAGGAAAAATGGTAATTGCTTCTGGCATAACATGTGAATTCAAAGAGAGATACATCATTTTAGTTTTTATGAGGAACAACTTTGATAACCAAAGATGTTTTTTATTCCCAGTCACAGAGATCAAAAAGTTCGCTCTGTGCCTTCCTCTCAATTATGGGAGAATTTGCCGTTTGTGTGCAGCGTTACAATATGCAACTATGTGGATATGCATGCCAGTTTTGAATCCTTTGATTTCTCTTTTTTTTTTTTTATTGTTTTCTATTTCATCTACGTTTTTGTTTTGTGGCTTTGCTCTTTCTTTGACGCTGCGTTGCCTTCGTCTTCTGCATGCCCTCTTCATCTGATCTGCTCTGGTCTGATCTGGCCTCCCCCAGCCAGAGAACATAGTGCTGACCCTTCAGGTAAAGTCTGCACACTGGACTTCCAGTAAAAACCCATCCCCCATCCCATCATGCTCCACTGTCCCGGGTCACCAGGGTTGCACAATTCAAGCTAAAATGATCAACTTTATGTTATAATTTTTTGTTTATTTCAGCATCTTTATCATTTGAATATTGGTGACTAGTTGTGCAGCCCTGCGACTCTCACCCAGCCATCCCATCCACCTTGAAAACCAAGTAAGCTTTGCCAGAACCGTAGCTCCGTAGATGTTTTCAGCTTCATGGGGGAGCAACAACGCTGACTGGATCACAAAGGAACAGTTTTAGTGCTTTAGAATGAAATTCATACATCTTACAGGCCATCTGAAATATTATTTTACACCAGTGTCACAGCCCTGACTCGCCTAAGTTGTGCTTATTGTGAAATAGTACCCTTTGTTTTCCTACTTGGCTGCCCTTAGAAATCGAGAATGTAACACAAACACACACTCGGTCTTTTGTGTGCTGATGTTGGCAGAATTCTTCTTTTTACTATAAATCTTCACACCCCAACCTGGATCAGTGTGCAGCGCTACAACCGTTTCATAGAGCTTCATAAAAACATGTGTTCTCCAAAGAGCCTCAAACACATCACTCAAGAAATAACCAAAACAAAAGCATGTTCCGTCCCATCGGCTCCTTACAGGTACTGAGGAGAAAATCAGTTTTCTGGTCCCTCCTGAAATGTGTGATTTACAATTATAATATCTAAATACACACTCAACCAACCAATTTTCTTTGCTTCAATGAGGAAAACTCAGTTCACACAGTTAAGCTCAACTACAGATGACTGTGGCTGGTTTATCAAAGACAGCAATTCCAAGTCAAAACTGGCAATGAACATTTTCTTTGTCAGTGCAAAAACAGATAGACTCTGTCCCAGTATAATGTTAATTAATGTCAATATAGCCCAAAAGTGAAATGTGATCCAATTGCAAAAATGCAAAATCTGAGTATATTTGTCTAATTACTGGTCAAAATATCTCATAAACTTAGTATAAGACACAATCACCTAATAAGTTTCAGTGAGATATAGGGACTTGTTTTTACACAATGCATCTTGAAAATTTTGTAAAGTGAAATAAATATTACTTTTGAGCATCACAGGCGTATTATGACACACAGCTCTTCCTAATAGTAGTGAACTAGAGCTCAAAAAAGCTAATTTCAAGATCTCTTATCTTGAATGGACTACATATTACATCTTATTTCAAGAAATCTTAACAAGCGAATTTTAACTTGTTCCATTGGCAGATTTTGTCATTATTACAAGCAAAAACACCTTGTATTCACAGTTTACTTAACTTATTTTTGAAGTGAAACCGCAAAAGTTCATATCTAATTTATTCATATCAAAGCAAAAGTGTTCTTGGTTTGTGGAATTTGCATTGACCTTGACTTTTTCCTGTATGTCACCATCCAATAAATGCAAAGCTGATCCATAATGCTTTAAAAGACCATTTCAACCAAAAGTACAGCAGATCATTTTCCTGATTAATCAGTGAAATGTCCTGCTGTAGTTTTGGTTTGAATGAAAGCTTCCATACTGGGGATTTAAATAGTCCAGCTGTGATCAAAGGCTTGCTGATGTTTGTTGCAGTCTTCACTTTTCCTACCTAAATCATAAAAGATATCATCGAGAACAGCATGTGTCTCCTGTGGTTCCAGAGTGGTATCCAACACAATTTACAAACAAACAACAGGATCTCAGTCACAGCAATGAATCAAAACAGGAAGCACCAAAAACACAACAGAAGCGTGACGTTAATTCATTCACAGTATCTTCTATAACTCAGTTAGCAGTTTAGGGTAACAGCATCTTGCTCGAGGACACTTCAGCAGGCCTCGTGGCTGCTGCTTTGATTTAAATCTGATTAAAGTTGCAGAATTGCCCGTCTTCACCGCTGAGACATGATGCCACCTCATCATCCAGTTTGTTCTTATTGGAAGGTCACCTTCTTCTTTTGGGCACTTGCCAAGACAAAGCTATAGTCCAAAAATAGTCGGAGCTGCGGGCCATTGAAGAGTGGTGGTGGAAAAAAATAAAACATTTCTGACCTTTTTTTTTTTTTTTTATGTGAAGATTCACCCAATAACAAGCAGAGCCCAGAAGCAGAATAACAATGCAAGCGTTCAGTTTGCAAAATGTCCTCAACAACTGGGTTGACATTGGTGCGTTTAGATGACAGACCACACATACACTCACACACAGTTTTTTTTGTCTTTCTTTGCCTCTCTACATCTTCAAATCTCTGGTTCCCTCTTTTTCTCTCCGTGTCCACTGACCCCGAAATCATCCATGCTTTTATTCCTTAAGGTCAGAAAGGGTGTGACTGACAGTCTTTTTCTTCCAACATCTTGTAAACTATGTTTTGACACAGCCAGGAGCCTCACTCAGCCAAACACAAGCTTTTGGAGGTTGGATAATGCTCACCGCCTGAGACTTCCAAGTTTGCAGAGAGATTTTCAATCGAACCAGAGAAGAATACTCCTCTCTGACGAGTTCAGATGCTTTTCACCCTGCATGCTAAAAAGCAAAAAGCCGCAGGTCCCTGGTGAAGGCAGGGTCATTGCCTTATGAAGGCGATTAAGATTAGTGTGAATCAGCCGGGAGAGCAGTTCGTCCATTCAGGAGCGGTGATAGCAGCCCTGCTTTGATCCTTTCATAACGAGAAGCTATTGAACATCATTGTGACAAGTTACACGCGGTGTGGGAATTACCAATCCCCTATTCAATTTTGCCAATTTCCAAAGCTTGTGCTGAGTGTGGTCTAGATAGGGGCAGATTAACAGGGAGCACTGTGGTACATGACAAGAGGCGGTGGAAGCTCTACTGAGAACCTGCCAACAGCAGCACTTTAACTCTCTCAATATATCAGGGGGAATTTGTTAGAAATCGTCTCGAGTCACCTTGAATATTTCTAATATTGAATCAATCAAAGTCGAGGATTATCAAGGCTTTGTGATGAGGGATGTGCAGATTTCCGACTATCCAGAGGCAAAGCACGATCCCAATTCATACAGAACAAACTGTCTAAATAGAGTTTTCATATAACTATAGGACAGTCAGCATCCTGCGCTCACTCCTGTGTTAGTCCATGCATCTTAATCTCACTGGTCCTCGCCACAACAACCTCACTACACTCCTACTAACTGTTCAACCCAAACAACTGACCACTAATCTTAACAATCTAACTATTCACTGCAGATACTGTATCTGCATTTCACAAGTGCAGGTTAACTTATGTAACAGCATTTTAACAGTGAAAAGAAGTCTTCTTCAAAAAAAAAATTCAAGGCTTCAGGCCGTTATACACCAGCCTCGTTTTTTTCGCGTGATTAATTTGCACATCAATATATTTTTTCAAACTTTTATTATTACGCAACGAAAAAGCGACACTTTTTTCTGAGCTTTCGCACCACGCATCAACCAATCACATTGTGTGGAACGGGTTGAGTTACGCCTATATTTATAAAACAACAACACAGGGGCTCTGTAGTCCGAACCAGGACAAGAAACTTTACTCCTTTCAACCTTGATAAAGGCAGTACAGACCAGATCCACTTCTTCCATTCTTACCTTTCACAATAAAAGCCCTAGATATAAAATATTCACTGGGCGAGTATTTCGCATTTTTTGTCGTTTATTCGTCACAACTTCATAGTAATTTTGGAGGCTATAGTTTATGATTTATTATATTGTGTTATACTCAGGTTTTGTTTTAATACTTTGTCTAGTCTTATTGATATAAATGGGATGGACGAATTGTCATAACCTCCATGAAGGTAGGATCTTGGGCTGTTATATCAGACTGCATTAGTTTTATCTGGGTGTACCAAATTAACTCTCACTGTGTAACAAGGCCCATTTAACTCTTTCTGCCGTAAAGTGAGAATTGTAAGGTTTCCCAGAAATCTGCCGAGACATAATTTCACGTGTTTTGTAATTTCTTAACATCCTCAATAATAAACGTATTTTTTTGCAAAACTGACACTTTCTGCAATAAAATGATTACGAAGAATGACCTGCACTCAAACAGGTGTAATTATCTCACCCAACGGGGAGATTTGTCACCTTGTTTCAAGAAGAATCTGGATTTTATGACTCAGTTCTTCAGTAGAGCAATGCACTAACTGCCTTGTAGTATATTCCTATTGAAGCAGGTTTTTCATCAGAAATGCCGTCTTTCCTCTTCATTAGAGTGGGAAAAACTGCACCACAGGGCTACATGGATGACTTGGACTCCTTTGAGTATTTTCCCCATCATCCTTTATGTGTTGCTATCCTCTCAGTGCATATTGCAGTTTATTGGAAATTTATGTAAAAAAAACTACTTTTAGCTTACTGTAAGTCTCTCCTGTGGAGTATGTGAGAAAAGTATTCCCGATTTTAAGAAAAAGGCTTTATGTTGTGTAATAATGTAGTTAAGGAGTCAATCATTGAATTGGCTTGTAGTATTTAAGAATTAAAGAAAGGATTCTCCAGCAGTGAGTAGTGTTACGCAATGTGTTTATTGTTTATCCACAAATCCCTTTTGGACAAAGAGAAGAGAGAGAAATCCAGCGGTGGGATCCTACCAGATATTTTTAGATTTGTTGCTCATTTTATCCTTCGCCTGCTTGTGTGTGTGTCCTCCCGTTTTCTCCTTTACGCCGTTATTAATCTATCCTTTCTTCTCTCCCTTACTCCCCGACTCATCTGCTCACCTCTCCTGATCCAATTCGCTCAACAACCCCCATTCCATTTTCTCCTCCCGTTGTTTCATCTCCCTTTGTCCTCTTTCCACCTCTGACGTTGTTTCCTTAATAAACTGTCCCTCATTCTCCATTATCCACCCCCCCACCACCCCCCGCTGACCATAGGCCATCTACTACGAGATAGGCTTCCTAGTATGTGCGGCAGTCGGCCTGCTGTTCGCCGTTCTGGTGCCGATAATCGGCATCTTCTTCT
>CAKALG010031019.1:0-10624 GCA_916700815.1 Helicolenus hilgendorfi | reverse complement strand
GTGCAATGTGTAAAATCTGGCCACATGATCCACACAAATAAGGGGCAGCATTTCACCTCCACTAGGTCAATACAATATACATCTACATCACTTATAAAATAAAAAGCCAACTACTAACTAACAGCTGGGCAACAATATGTACAATCCGACCAAGTTGCTGCCGGTCAAAATAACCCTGCTATCTTATAGTTTTTGCGTGTGGCATCGGTCTATATTGCGTTTACTGTGCCACTAACCGGAGACTGTACGGTCCATGTATATTTTGATTTTTTTTTTTAATTAAATGTAGAGGGACCTTGTACCTGCAATGTGATTGACAAGGCTTCGGGGCAGCTCTACTTCTTCTGGCAAAATTCTGGCCATATCTTACACATTGCACCTTTAATCTATTTTGTGAAGAAACATTTATGTGCTTGATCTTCTCAAATGCCACAATGTGTGAGTGATTAAAGTGTTATTTCTCAACAACAAATAACTGTATGCAGAGGAAATTATGTTTCAAAGGTGGAAGAGAAAAACTTTCATTTCAATTGTAACTTTGTCATATGTATTATGAAAATGTGCCACATTAAGGGCATTTGAGGCCTCCATTCTGATGGACACACTGATGGAAATTCAGCATTGAAATCCATTAATAGCGGCAACCAAGGACCTGTAAACCCAGTTAGATTGCTTGGGACATAAGCAAGTCATCAAATTATAAGTGTCAGTGACAGAAAATGCAAAATATTGCTTTTTCATTGCCATCTAAAACCAGTAGCTGGTGGGTCAGCAAATTATCGCTAGATACTGGTGTCTCTTCAGGTCACCTGTGACAGCAACAGTGCCTGTTTGTTGGTAGTTGTTTGATGCCTACAGTATGTGATTCTGTCTATAAATATACAACATGGTAAGCATCATTCAGTCATTGATGGATTTGCACTATGAATGCTTTAGGCATGCACTTCCAAGCTATAGAAAACCTTAAAGTTTGTAACATCTCTTGTAATAACTTGACATTTTGTGTTTCTATTACCTGCCTCTGTTGAAGAAAGTAAGACCAGCAGTCACAGGTGCAGTGGAAAATATAATTCCCAGCGATAAGAACTTCTACTGTGAATGAATGGACGAAGTTTAGGGAGTTCATCTCAAGGTGAGATAGCTTCACTGAGTTTATATTTATATATATTTCTATACACTTTTTGCTGCAGTTTTTCACCTTCGAGGCACTCCCCGACTTTGAAACTAGCTTTCCAATCACAACTTTTCAATTCCACATTACAAGACTCAATCCATTTATAATCTGTAGCTTGGTGTACATTCCTCATAAATGACAATATGTTCAGGTGGTTATGTTTGCCTGTAATATATCAGTTGAAGTTGAAGTTGAAGTGGTTACACCATATATCAGTTTACAGAAAGTTATTTGCAGTAAAAACACAGCAAAGGAAGACACGTTTTTTTACAAAAGCAATTAGCCTTTTTTAATCTTACATTGCATTGAAAATTTACATAATAGATTCATACATTTTACAAATAATTTCATCATAAAAATATATTTCTGTACAAAACACTTTTTTATTCTATATTTCATCTTTTTTTTTTTTTCAAATGGTGAATATTTCCAATGTCCCCAGGGCAGGAACAGCTTTATGTCTTTCAAATCACGTGGGTCTTATTGCGGTCAGTCAGTAGGAAAAGCTTGTGGCAAAATAGACTGAAGCTTAGAAAAAAATGACTTCTGATGACGGGGAGCGCTGGAGCAGGTGCGTGTGTGTTTGTGTGTGTGTGTGTGTGTAGATGACAGGGAGGGTCCCATGGTTTTTGGTAGGCACTGTGTCAGATCCATACCGAAAAAAATACAACAACAGCAACGACGACGATGACAGCAGCAGCAACAATCAATCCAAACTGTAATAAGAAACAATGTCACCATAGCGATGCAGTGCGGGACAGTCGCAGCAGTGATAAACAAGGAAGCCAGAGCCACCATTGCTTTTAAATCAGTAATGACTTTAAAAGGAGTTTTCTGTCAGCTGGTTGCAGTCGGCGCGTGTGGTCACGACAGCAGGGGTTCTAAAAGCAAAGTGGATGTTTTCGCTCACCCTGACACCCAGACTCATTAAAAAACAACTGGTATTCATCATGTGTGGGACCCAAACTTCAGTTGTAAACCTTTAAACCGGGCTCTTCAAAAACAAAACTAAGTTTTTTTTTTTTCCGAAATGGGCATCGAAGCTGAAAAACAGTGAGTCATGCACATTGATGCACGTATTCCTGTCATGTGGGGACCAATTAATATAGATACGGTATACGGTGCATTTTCAGGCCCAACTCTTACGATATGACAAAACTATATAGATGTTATGCATGGTGCCAAAGAAAATCAAACATCTCTTCGCTCAGCAGTGGTTCATTTGCACATGAAACCATCAGAAATGCCAAAAAATAGCTACCAGCCAAGCAACACTGAGCTGAGATTATAAGGCTATATTTTCAAGAAATAAAAATAAGCAAAAGCAAGGGGGAATATTGAATCTCAACGGCCTCGGTTATGTGTTTGGATTTACTCAATTGTCGACGTGAAATCTTAAACCTTCTCTCAAATGTTCAGTCCGTCTTAAAGCTTCAGTGTTTCTCAAATAAATGACATTCAAGGCCTTTTGTACAAAAGCAAAAACACCGTGAATAAAATCTGCTGTGCAATACTTAGGAAGTGACAAAGACAGTACAAGCTTTTTTGTTAAAAACGTAAAATTAAAGCCTTGAAAATAATGTGCGGCAATTTATAAGTGATGTGGATTTCAGTACGAGGGCAAATTAACAGAAACAAACTGAATTCATGTGATTTCAGACATTTCAGTATTGATTTGTGAGACATCTTTAAACACGGGGAGAAACTTCACAACCAAGACCCAGTGATATAAAACCTGGAAGTGAACTTGTGGAGATGATCATTTTAAGATTTACAGATGTTTTTATGAACAAACAAGGTTAAAAACCTGTATATTTTGCTACTAAATCAGATCATAATTTTAGTAATAGTTCACAAACGAACCCGCTGAAAACATCTGGAAATGTATGACGAAAAATACAAACATGAACTGGCACACAGATTTTCTACGAGGGTCGAAACATCATCCAAAAAAAATGACATGTTGGGCAGTTCACCAGCAAACAATACTATTATTATCAATACTATTTTTAATGTGTGTGTCTTCTTTTACCTTGGCCTCGTGAGAGACTTTCAACCAGAGTCAGAACTTGTTAAGAGTTTGGCCATGTGTAATCAAACACCATCGAGAGCTGGGATGTTTCTGCGTTGCCGTCTCTGAACTCAAGAGTTTTGGTGTGAAAATGTCTGTGGCATCGTGTCACCAGTTAGGTTAGAAAAACAGTGCTGTTTTTTTCCAGCAGTTCATTAAAATGGAGTCACAACGGTGGCAGTTAATGAGGACATGTACAGTAGTGTGTTTGTAACCGTTGTAGTGAAGGGGCAAAAAAACAAAATGACCATAGCACAAACTCCTCCTCTAATGGTTTAGAAATCTGCCATCTGTGATGAAACATTAACTTTAAAGAGCATGATTGTTGCTGGCAAACCTTGCATCTCAACAATAATGACAACAACAATACCACCGACACTCGTGATTGCCTCAGTGGGGGAAAGACAGTGATGGTGAGAGAAACTTCACGTTACACAGGAAATGAAAAGAAACCAATCCCATGTTACAAAGGAACCAAAAGACTGCGTGTGACTTCTGTGAACAGCACATAGTTGTAATATCCTTTATTCTGATATTTCTTTTTTTTTTTTTCTAAAAACTCTCTGCTATAATCTGTCTTTCCCCTCCAGCTCCAACCCCCCCCCCCCTCCCCCTGTGGTAAATATATAGCACAAAAATATAGGTGGTGAATGCTCCCGAATATATATGCAATAGATTTACAGATCAGAAGATTCTGCAGCAATAACAAAGAAAGAAGATAAGCACTCGCAGAGTGCAGAATTACAGTGGAACTGTGTCCACAACCGTAGGGCTACGACCCTGTTTGTCTTTCTTTGAGCCTGTCTGTCGATGTATGTGTCTCCTGTCTCTGTCTATAAACCTGTTAATCTGTGTTTAAACCTTAAATCTGTCAGTGGAGTAACGGACGATGGTCTGCAACAGTCTTAAGACCCTGCTTGTCTTGAACCTCCTCTGTGTGTCTTAATACCATCTGTCTTTCTGTCTCTACAGATTCTTGTTAGTGTGTGTACCTGTCATCTTCTCATGTCGGTCATTCATCCTGTCAGTTCCTCCCTAACCTTTCTATCTGTCCCTGTGATAGTCCATCTCTCGGTGGGTAGACAGGTAGTGTTCCTGTAAAATGTGCTTTAGTGCCAGAGCTTCCTCTGTTTCTCAAAGTCTCTGTCTTTGTTAGTCCACCAGAGTCCTCTGTATCCATTCAGCGTCTTTCTCATCACAATCCATTGAAATTCACAGGATCAGGAACATCTTTCCTCAAGGCCATATTCTGTCTGATCCCATTCATTATGTAGAGGGAAGGCTGACCTCTCTCAGGGGTTGATTTCAGGTTAGACAGGCTCTGATTGGCTGTGTTAGGATTTTTAAGATCTCATCTTTCCTCTTGACGACTCCCTCACTCTGCCTCCAGTTCAGTTAGGGGTTGTCTCCGTCTCCTCGGCCTCCCCTCTTATCCGCTGGATGTGAAGGAGCAGTTTATCCATTAGATGAGTCAGTCTCTTCTCATCTGTTCTATTAGCGCTAGCTCCCCTTTATACTCCTTTTTAGTTTTGCTCTGCTCTAATCCCAGTTCAGTTAGGATTAGAGCTCCGTCTCCGGGGCTGCCCTTATCCTTTGCTTAGGAGTTAGTCTCTTTTCAAAAGCAACTTTGGCTACTGTCTGCTAGCATTAGCCGTTTTAGAGTACACGTTCATAGAAAAAGACAACTGGTAATACCAGCCTCTGGTTGTCATGGAGACAGGAGGTTGTCCCGTCTGGTTGCTAAGGTGTTGTATTCCGTGGTTGTTTTAGAAATAGCCGTTCACAACTAGTCGGTGTGGTTAACTGATGCTCTGCTGGTGACAGCGTCTTTTACTGTCAGATACTCAGAAATGGTGTTCTTTGCTTCACAGTGTCACACATCTGTGGACATTTGTCCCTCGCAGTAAGGACACAGCTGGGGACACAACGTGGTAGAAATCAAAGCATTTTCTGTAGTGCAGTTTATCTCCACGGTGTAGAAACATGGCCAGAGCGCTGATGATGTGCTCCCCCCCTCTCACCAAGCAAGAAAGCTGAGAGCAGGTCCGTCTCTCCAAAGCTCTGTGTGAAATACAAAACCCGGCATCGGGTTATGGTGACATATCGGGATAACCGAACAAGCAGGTCATGGCTTAATCACCGGCTTTAGAGACAGTGAGCGGGGTTAAATAAGAGGTCGACGTATAATGGCTGAGAATCAAATTATAAACTGTCCATGACCAGCTGAGTCTCGGGGTTAGAGATGGAAAATAGCCGGTATGTTGCATCCTTGATCTCACTGTGAGTTCACACTGGCTGCGTTGCATCCGTCAAAAGGCGGCACACATTTTGTCTTCACGTTTGTTTAGATTCCATCTGTGGATACAAAATGCAGTGAATGAAAGGAGCCGACGCTGGGTTTTGGTTTCAGGTGGACAGTTTTCCCTCTCTGCTCGGGGGAGCTCAGGTTTCTGAACGGGGACTGAAGGTATTTTCTGATCAATGTGTGGACCGCGCTGCCGTCGGTGTCGAGGTTTGAGTCGAAAGCAGACGGCTTTCCCCTCCGCAGCCTCGCGCCAATTGTGGTCCCATTAGATATCTGAGTCATTTAGTTCAAGTGAGGACAATCAATCCTCAGACCATGGTGCAGACAGTATTTAGATTCGGATCGAATCTCACAGCCTTCCCCTCCACAGCCTTGGCGTTGGTGTTGTACATGGGGTTCTCGAAGGCAGCCTGGCCGTTGTTGTTTTCGTGGACTGAGCAGCCTGTGTATTGTGTTTTTGGTGTGGTTCTGTGGAAAAACAAAACAATAGTAAAATGGATGTATAAATACGCCAATAGAGTGATTAAATAGTTCTAATTGCCTATTAATATGAACACAACTGGGTAGCCAGCGGAGAACAGTGAATGCAGTCTTGGGAGTAGAGGCATAGTAAACAAGCTTTAAGAAGGATTAGAGAGACTGTTGTGCTTTTTAGGAAGCCAAGTGAGATTCCTATCAGCCCATCCAAAACTAATTCCTTCAGCAAGCTTTTTCTTGCGATATTAACAGCAGAACAGAAGTTATTTGCATCTGCTAACAATGTGAACACCAGTCAATTGTGCTTAAATCATATCTCTGAAAAATCCAATTTAACAGCTCCTAAACAGAATTGTTTTGCAGCACAGTTCGCAATAGACAATGACTTGACTGTCTCTTAGCACCTCGACAACCAAACCACCGAGGCAGCTACAATGCCTTTCAACATCTTTGTATGACAATAATGAAAAACAGAGGTGAAGTAACAATTCCGTGACAGGCACCTATTCTTTTTCTACTGCTGAAATTTAACAGAAATACACTTTTTTTTTTTTTAGCAGATACCTTTGTTTGTAGAGATAGAAGCCAAAACCGGTGAATATTAGAGCGAAGAAAGGCACCAGAATAGCGATCGCCACAGAACTGCTGTTGGTACCGAGCTGAGGAGGTGGCGAGTTCTGACTCTCTGACATATTCAGACCTGCGACATACAAGGAAATGCATTAACATTGTTCACACAATTAGATGACACAATGAAAGGAGAGGGATTTCTCAACATTATCAAAACTGTGATTTTGTTCTCTAAAAGAAGTATTTTTTCATTGTTCTTCCACATAGGAAATAGGTGTCATCAGTCGCTAAAAGCACCATAGATGTGGGTCATTAGGATCCTACACTTTTAAAAGTGAAAGTAAAACATAAATGCCACACGTTCTATAACGTTGTAAAACTGAATCAAATGTTTTGAACACAAACAAAACAGCGTCTTTAGGTTTAGGCAAGAACAATTACAACTTCTTTCGGTTTAGGAAACAAAACCATTTGGTTAAATTTAGGGAAAAAGTGGGGCGTATTTTAACAATCTATAGAGCATGGTCTAAAGTGCATGGCGCAAGTGCATTTAGGGCGTGTCCAACTCCACTTTTGCTAGTTAAGAGGCGCATAATCTGGGTGCAAAGTAAGGCGCAAGGGGCAAAGGGGTTGTATTTAGTCTCTTTAGTCTCACCAATCAGAGTGTCATCTCCCATTCCCTTTAAAAGCCTGAATAATGCACCCTTTAAATAGCAGGAAAATACGACGCCAGACTTTAGACCAGGTTTTTGTTGGTCCATGGCGCAATCACTTTCTGCTGCCTCATAGATGCGCAAAAAAATCACTTGACCCCACCTCATTTTAGGACCAACACGCCAATCGGCGCACAGATGGGCGCAAGTACATTTGCTACTTACACAATGTCGGCGCTGGGCGGGAAAATGACAACTGCATCGGTCTGAAACTACCAAAGACTTGGTTGCGCTGTGCACCGCTTTGCGCCGGGTGTAAGATGGGGCCGATTGTGTTTTGTCTTAATTGTCATAATTACTACAGCCACTAGATGTCACTGTCGTGTTCTTTTATACCTTCTTTCGGTGATCTACCATGTGAATAGATGATAAAACCTAATATTGGGTGTAGTAGGCCCCTTTTGACCCACATCTATGGTGCTTAAAGCGACTGATGACACCTATTTAATAGCCTGACAACAGTCTAATCAGCTGCGTCTGAAATAAAGTATTCCTGTAATAGATGCACTTTATATTGTTATTAGTTGTAGTAGTACTGTAGGCTACAGAATGTATGCTATCTGTGGCAGGGATGCTGCAGTAACTGACAAAGCCTGTAAAGGATTGGCATTTCTCACCACAGCAGCTGCAAGTGACATCTTGTCAACAGTGGATGCTGGAGGATTACTTTTTTTTTTTACACTTGCAGGATGTCTACGCACTGGAGAAGTGGTCAGATTTAGTTTTATTTGTTGTTATCCCCGAAGCATTTCGTTTCTGGGCAGTCTGTTTTTTCATCACTGCAGATCAGTTACTGATAACTCAAAGTGAGGGACTGCCTTCAGCTCTATTTGATGGAGATGGAAGTCATCTTTGGATGGAGGTTAATGGAGTTCAGCCCTTGTAAGATGACTTCATATCTGAAGAGCAGCTTTTGCTCTTGGTGAGAATGTGTCCACTGCAAGGCTGACTCAGCGTGAGCAAAAAAGGTCACCGTTGCCAGCAAAGAGAAGCTCCCTGATCGCTCCCTCCATTAGTGAGGTTCTTTCAAAGAGTTCATCAGATTTTTTCCAATTATCATTCATAGTCCAAATTGACTTTTGTGACGCTGTTATTAAACCTAAGAGAGAATTACCCAGTCTTTGCAGTCCAAACTGTCCGTAGTCTTTTCCCTGAATGAAACCCTGGAATACGTAACTAGAACCATCGGGCTCCGCTGATACCTGCAGAGGAAGAGAGGACGAAAACATGGGACACATTGTAATAGGAGAGGGACAAAGGTGGTTAAATGTTAGTGTGGCAACATGAACACATTCAGACAGATTTCTGAATTTTAATTAATGTATTGTTTAAATATTTGCTGGACAAATACCATTCACTTTGCCAAGTAAAGAACAGTGAACTGTCCCACCCTGACTGACCTGAATGTGTCCATTAAAATTCACAGCACTGCGGCAAAACGCCTTTACAAAAAGAGGTCAGTACACTCCTGTTGTAATTTTGATTAATTACAATAAGAAGCATTTCTTATGTGACATTTTGTTTTAACCCCTCTAAATTAATCCAGCTCAACTGAATCTAATTAAGTTGATTCCTCTGTATCCGCTGAGACTCACAAATCCATCCATAGTCCAGGAGTCATCTATGATTTTGGCTGGAGAGATGGCTGAGTCTTTGAGCTGGTTCCCCTGGTTGGCGTAGTTCACCTGGTACATCAGCAGTAACAGCCTGGCCTCAGAAGCCTTATACACTCCTACGGATGACAGAATAAACAGCTGGTTTGCAATATAACAGAGTGAAACACATCAGAATACAATGGCTGGGTTATTACAGATCGTTAGATCGCTAAGTATGTGTTTCATCTTCCCCTGGTGCATCGGCAAGATGCATATATCATGTCCAATTGGAAGTCGTAAAGATAAAAAAGGAAGAAAGGAATCTGAATGCAGCTGTAAAATAAAATAAAAGAAACACTGATTTTAAAAAAAGGGTAAAACTGGAGCACAGCAGAATTTTCACAGCATGTTTGGACAAGGAGTAAAAGTGTAGAGTCAAGAAATAGTTCAAACATGTACTGTAATTTTCACTTTGGGTATTACAGACGATTTAATAGTTGTGAATGTAAACATTCCAAATGTGTCTCAGTTCATTTCCTGTTGCAGTGTATGGTTGCATCCATTCATACAACCATGCTATTTAATATGCTAAAACAGCATGTGAGATTTTCATAGTATGTCTAAAACCTTAGTATGAAACCAATAGTATGCAAATACAGCGGCATAAATATCCCACAATGCAATGTGGTACTAATGGCAAAGTTCATAACAGACGTTAACAGACAGCTCTGTAACATCAATAACGCTTCAATTGAACTGTAAGTATAAGATTTCACTTTGCTAGGCGTGATATGTATTTTAAATTCATTCAGACTATTGATTCTCACATATTGTCGTTTCGGTCAGATGAGGTTGGCACAGGTTACCATGGTTACACATCTCCAACCGGCAAGGAGGCTCTCAAGGCTCTCTATTGCAAGAGGCTGGGGTACGGGTGTTGGGGTATGGGGTATAACTGATGTGCAGTGTAACTGGAGCTGCGGTCGTGCGTTGCGATTGGCTCAATTTCAGCGAGTGCAGACTAGATTTTACTACGCATGTGTCGAACCCCAAATATATGACGCATTGTTGACGCTTGACATCTCCTCTTTTCACCCTCCTTGGAGGCTTTCAGGAAGTGACGTGGCAATTACAGTTCAGCGTGTCCCAAAAAGATACATACTACTGTTTATTCACACAAAAGTACCGTAAATTCCGGACTATTAAGCGCACCTGAATATAAGCCGCACCAACTAAATTTAAAAAGAAAAAAAAAATTGTACATATATAAGCCGCACTTGTCTATAAGCCGCAGGTGTCCACGTTGTAACATGAGATATTTACACAGAAAGATGGTACAAATAAAGTTTTTTTTAAAAAATTTTAATTAACGAAATGCTTGTTTTCTGAACAATGCCTGTAACACGGCAGTTACACAGCAGTAACACGGCAGTAAAACGACAGTAACGTAACATGGCAATAACACTGCTGGTTTGAAAAATAACCAGCCTACTAGCCGTAGCCCGTTAGCCTACCAGAAAAGTCACTGATCGCTATGTTCATCTTCCTCCTGCGCACTGAAACCATTGAAGTCGTCTTCTTCAGTGTCGGAGTTGAACAGCCTCAGAATGACTTCATCACACACTTTCTCAGTCTCTCTGTCGTTGTCGCTCTCAGTGTCACTTTCGTCTCGAGGTGAATTTGTGCTGTCCAAAACGAGCAGTGCTTTTTAGCTGGGCC
>CAKALG010031009.1:0-11574 GCA_916700815.1 Helicolenus hilgendorfi | reverse complement strand
CTTCCCTCCCATCCTCCAGACTATAACTTTTCACACGGAGGGCCTGTCGCCTCTGGTGACCATCAAGAACATCGTCATCAGCCTGATCGGGCTGATCGGGTTCCTCACTGGAACCTACATCGCCATCGAGCAGATCATCGCCCGTAACGCACTCAAACAGGCAGAGACGTTCTCCTCCTACATGGTCCAGTGATGAAATGACTGCTGGCAGGTGGACGTAACTCACCCACGCCATTTAGAAACCATTTAGGGCACATTTTTTTATTTTGTTTTCTTCTTCGATTTGCTGCTGTTGGATATGGCAGTCATTTTAACATTATTCCATCACACGTTTAAGCAGTTTGAAGCTGTAGGGATCGGTGGTGCTTGGTGTCGTATTTCATTATGTCACTGCTTTACTACAGTGTCCTGTCGTATCCGACATACATGCTAGTTACTCACATTTCATCAAGTCCAGGAGTTTAGTGCAATCTAATGAAAACATAATTATGATAAAAGCTAAATAATTATTTCATGTAGCTTCAAAATATTTTAAGAGATTTAAAGGTTTTTAGAGGTAATTTATCATGTTGACAACCTGAATATATTGATGTTTAATCAAACTACCTCACAAAATGGTATCAATTTGGTCATTCAAAACGTTTTTTAACATCCAGATTAGATGCTGTTGCTGAACATTTATTGGACTTGTTACCCAAACAGCTTCTCATTTAGAGTTTTTAGAGTTTGACCACCCACCACCTCATTTAGAAAAAAAAATCCACATTTTTTTCATTGCACTTTGATTTTATGCCTTATTCAGTGAGACGGCACACTACTTATACATAGACAACACATCACACAAACTTTAAATCAAGTAACTGTAATTTAAAAATTACAGACAACAGAGTTTGTTTTTAACAAAACATAGGACAAAGAAAGGGTTGAGTATCAAAAGGGTTTTCAATTGGAACCAGTTTCAAATGAATGAAAAAAAAAGGATTTGAAAGGATTTGTTAGGATTTGTACAGAAGCCCCTGAGAGGCAAGTGAGGAAAAAAAATTCTGGTGATCCATTTTTTCTTTTTTTTTTCTCATCTGTGAAACAGGTGAAGAAAAAAAAGGTTGTCGTTGTAGTACTCATTTTGGCCACAAGAGGCAGTGCACCACTACCCCATGCTCTAAATTCTTTTTTCTTCCAGCTGAGTTTTAATTCCAAGGTATGTACATTATGTCCTATTTAGAACATACATCAGACCGGCGATACGTCATCCAGAGTAGGCTCTCATGACCACGCCTCTTTTTGGGGGAAAACAATCCTTTGTCCCTCATAGACGGTAACAGAGTAAACAGAAGAAGTGGAAACATGTCTCCAAACTTTTACTTTAAACAAACCGGTAATAGTAATGCAATGAAGTCTACGCTATCTTCGGTTTTCTATCCCCAAAAGGGGGCGCGACCTTGACTTTTTGCAAAATACCCGTATGTGCCTGTCTGATGTATGGGGTAGTGGTGCACTTCAGCCTCTTGTGGCTGACATGAGTATTACAACAACAAACACTAATTAAAAAAAAAAAAAGTAATTTAGAGAAATGATCCTGGCACTTTCCTCTCAGGGCTTCCGTAGAATTGTATTGTTCGATTTCGCTTATCGAATCCTGACAGCGCGGTAACACGCGTCCGACCATTGTGCACAGTGTTTACAATAAAGTACAGAAGTAAATTACATTTATCAAAGGAAAAAAATAGGAATCTGTAGCTCATAATGTTGAGATATTAAGCTCCAATTACAAGCTACAGATGTTTTAATCATGAGATTCCAAGAAGAAAATGTTTAAAATTATTTTTTCCATGGTTAGTGTAATGCCCTAATGTACAAAAAAGCAACGGAATTATCGTTATAAAATTAAAAAGAAGGGAACATTCGTCGTTATAATACCCCAAAATCACACCATGCTGGAACATCTGGCTCAAAGGGAAAATAGACGGCATTTAACTGGTTCATAACAAGATGAAGAATATTTATATTTTATTGTATATTGGATTTTAAAAGCTTCTTTTATTGTCTACATATTTTGGTTGTCATTGTTGCACAAACAAGAAACCAGGATTTGACAAGAACCCAGATTTATAAACACAATAAAATCTCAGTGATACTCAACCCCAGAATAAAAAATGTCACACTTTCTAAACAAAACTTTGAAAAATAATAATATATCAGACGTTAGAAACTTCTGTGTTTATGTAGGAGCTCTTCTGTTTAACACATTTTTTCTTGTCTTTAAAACTTTTATTTTTTTTAATTCCTTTTTTTATGTGTTTTTATGTTTTAATGTATTTACTAAATTAACAGTTGGGTATTTTTTAATAGTTTTCTCTCTTTTTTTATTCAACAGCATACATTTTTAAGACCGTTATTTTGGTTTAATCACAGCGAGGCTCTGCATGTAATATAATGTAATATGTATGTAATATAAAACACAGTTTAATTACGAGCTGTAGGTATTATATTCATGAAATAGACCCCGTCATCTGCTTTAGTGAGCAGACGCAGACCAACGCGTACTGTAAGTTCGTTCTAAAGCTTCTGTACTGATGTAAATGTCTTCAGTGTTTATGTGGCAGTATACAGACGGCTTGTTATCTTAAGACTGAAAGCTATGAGCCTTACGTGTAAAGCATTTGTAACAGCCGTTGAATCACAGCTGGAGTTGTCTTTGTGTATATATACATTTGTTGCACATGTAAATGTCTGCACACAAACACACGATATGTTTATTCTTATTTTAAATACCATTTTCTCCTGTGGATGGAACTAATATGCTAAAACAGTTTGAAAGAGATTTTCCCCCACATTTCCCACTGGACACTTTAAGAGGATGATGATGATGTGCAGCTACCCAAAGAAGACTAATTTCACTTTGGCTGCAAACTTGATACTTAATCAATTTATTATTTTTCTAATTAATCAATTGTTTCATAGAACCAATGCTCATTTCAAGTGCTCAGAGGCCAACACGTCATCCTCCAGTTAAACTGTTGTTTTAACTGCAGTTTAAGAAGCTGAAACCTACAAATGCTTGTGATGTGTATTTGATAAATTAATTAAAACCCCATTTTTTGTTTTCTTTAATTTCTTAATTCCTATAAATAAATAACATTCAGAGTATCCACATGTGCCTTCCTGTCTTTTTTTTAGGTAGCTACTTACGTTGTAGCATGTATTCAACGATGTGAAATCTCACAGTTTACGTTGTAGCATGAATTCAACGATGTGAAGCGGTGGCGGTTAAAGTTGTAACACGTGGTTAACGATGTGTAATGATGGCGGTTAATGTTATCACGTGTGGTTAAAGCTGTGAAACGTGGCGGTTAGATTTAGGCAACAAAACCACTTGGTTAAGGTTAGAAAAATCACGGTTTGGCTTCAAATAAGTACGCTTGTAACGTAAGCTACGGACGTGACATCATGTGACTCAGTGGCGTAGCGAGACGTAGTGTTTCGTGACATAACGTTGTCAGTTTCACACAGGACACGAACACTGGTGCCCTGAGTCCTGGATTTGACTTTTTGCTCTTGCAGCAGTGTGCAGGATCTGGTGGCATCTAGCGGTGTGGTTGCAGATTGCAACCAACTGTAAGTACTCCCGTGTGCCAAGCGTGTTGGAGAACTACGGTGGCCGACGTGAAAATCTGAGAAAACATACTTTTTCTGCTCCTTTAATACAACGTCCGTCGCTCTAATCGTCTAATAACGATGCTGGTTGGTTTACAGTAGAGTTAGTGGAGTAGAAAGCCTGTTGCATCTCATACAGATGCTAAAGGATGCCTTGTATCAAGACAAGTCCCTCCCTAGCTTACTGTTCTTTGAAGGAAACATGAATATATGGATTCAAACAGCACTTTTCATTATGTACTTTAAAGATACATGAGACAACCAAATGTGGAGGGTCATTTCAAGGTCATTTATTACCTTACAAGATTACCTTTAAACATAAACTACCAAATAACAAATGTTCTGTGTAGGTCGCAGGTAATCTGCAGCAGCAGTTAAATAATCATGTGAAGGCGACATACTGTTCTGTCGTGAGCTGCTTCATAATGGTCTCACTCTGCTCTCTGCCCTGATGAGCAGATTTCCAGCCTTGGGTGTGACTCTTTGTGATGATTATTACTGGCTTTATTACAGTAGAGGCGCCACGACTCCACACGTCTGAGGCTGCTTGCTCCCACTAGTTATACCCACGCTGCCATTAGAACAAGGTCATACAGAGAGGTGTTAATGGATTGTCGGCTATCTTCTTCAAGGATTTTCTTGCTCCTACTCCTTTTTTTTTCGTCTCCTATTTGTTAAGTAACTGCTGGGGTTTCCAAAAACCTTGGATCTTATATAAGTGGGGGATATGGTGGATAGAGTAATGTCTACCTGAGCAGAGAATGAAGTCTCTCTCCCTCTGTGTGTGTTGTAATCAGAGCTTCCTCTTTAGTACATGTTAGTTTATCGCCAAGTTGAAAGGCAATAGAAATGCTGCGAATATCAAATTTAGCACCTTTAAGGAAGCATTTTAGGGTGTCAATGTTGTTTTTATGGCTATAAGAAAAAAACACTCCTTTTTCTTGAGTGATTTTTATCTTTTATTGTTTGAAATGGACACAAAAACACACAAGATATGACCTTTTGAATCACCATCACGTCACGTTTTACCCATTTCTCACGAAGAGGAAGGAGAAACTGATCAGAAAAATTTAACTTGTTTTAAACCAGCTGAAGGTGAATGATGTTTTCAACTGAAAGTTCGTTGGAAACGAGATTCATGTTTTTTAAAAAAAAAAGCACCCAATTTGTTCGCAGTCCCTAATGCAGCCGGATAAATGCATGAAGACACTCTTGTGGCTGTGGTCGAATAATTACATCCCAGAGGTTAATGCACTGGTTATTAGACTGGAGGAAGGCTATTGTGAGTTAAATGGTTTCTCCAACTTGATGCCGACTTCAGTTTTTCCAATTATTTTAAACAGTCACAGACTTGTAATTGATTTTCTCTCAGAAAATGCCACGGAGCATTTCAGACCGTACGATCGGTCGTTGTGTACAGAACATACACATGTTTTGAAATGAAATTTTCCATTATTTGCGTAAATATCAGAAAGTCATATGTATATTTAAAGCTGTCAACAATAATAGTAGCTAACCATAAACGATTTTATCAATTCTTGATGTTCGTTTTTGAGCCTTTAAGTTAAACAAAACACCTTGGAGCTCATCGGCTGAGCTGCTTTTATGACAACATCTGCTTGTTTGGTATTCTTCATCTCCGTGTCCCTGCATTGCAAACGCTTTTTTTAACATTCGCTGCACAAGCAGTCCAAGTAATCCTGTTTACTGCCTAATTGACACAAATGAGAGGGAGAATCCGATTGGATCTGGGAAGGAGAGAGCAAAAAAGGGTCCGTTGGGGTTAATTTTCCTCCATAAAGCTCCACGCTGCACATACGGTCAGCCAGAGATGGAATTTCATTAACCGGAGTGGGAGCAGGGGAGTCTCTAATGTAGATCCGTGTATTCTGGCAACAGCACCATGCATTTTAGATGAGATGGTTATTATACACCGTGTGCACGCCCGCGTTTAGCTTTGCTTTGGTGAAAATGTCCCGTAAGGTGAACAGGAGTTCTATTGGTGCAACTTACCCTCTGAGTTCTTGCTGCAGGGGTTTGGTCAGTGTTAACGTTCACTTTCTTCCTCTGTTGTCCTGTTTTCTGAGGACAAACAGTTCCAGACTCACCTCCTCTCTGCTAAAATTACTTCTCTTATTCGCTTATTACCGTCTGCATCAAAGAGGCCATAAAGCACTTTGATGATGACACCTATTCAGCACCTCCTTATCTGTTGTAAACATGAGCCCTATTCACTCTCACAAAGCAGCGTCTGGGTCTGAGGCGGAGACAAACACGGACGTGACATGTGATCTTTGTGTTCCTGTGATGAACCAAAGTGATGAAGACGTGACAACTCAGTCACATTTTCTATCTCATCATCTATCCAGCAGCAAAACTTGAATGCAGCTTTGATTGTAATAGAAAAAAGTAATTAAAAAGTCATAAACTAAGCTGAGTCCTCTCCTGAGAGATTTCCGGGCCAGACAAATTGAACAAACTGACAATGCGGACAAATTGAGGGTGAAATAAAATAGTTTAAATTCATAGTGTTGATGAAAACTTTTAAAATCCTACGCTATCTCGAGTTAATTTGAAGAAACGCTCTTCTTAAAACTAATTTTTCTCCAAAATATAGGCTACTATTTGTTAGCTATAGCGTGGTTAGCCGTTTACGCTAACAACAATGAAAGCTGTGTGTTTAGCCACTGTGTGACCTTTAGAATTACTGCATAGTTACACATGTCAAATGTCACATTTTGACCCACTTCACAAAGACTAGTGGTACTAATTTATCATTTAGCAAAATGAAAGGATTAGTGATCAACACAGGCAGACAACAGCTTCCAGAAAAATAAAATCTCTGACGGTAGACTTTTATTCTGTGTAATATATCGTCATATCACCAGACGCTACATTTAACTGAGATGTCAATGCATTAAATTGAGTTAATAGATTGAACCTGCACCTTATATGGAATCAAATTTTATTGATTTCAACCACAGAAATAAATATTTTCTGTGGCGTTGGATTGACATTCCCAGTATGGATTTGTTGTTTTGAAGGTCAAATGTTTTTTTTTAATTTTTATTTCTACACAAAATTTCAGAAAATGTGTGAAAAATGTCAGAAGAATGCATGAAAAATATCCCAAAAAAATTGTCCGTAAATTGTCCTAAAATGTTTCATGTTTCAACTGTAGCTGAAACGTTTAAATGTAGTGAAACCTCATATGTAACCTCATGGAAAAACTTTTCAACCAACTTTTCTCTTTTCAGGTCAGAAATATATTTTTAGGATTGTTTGGAATATTTTATGAAAATTACAGAAATGATAAAACACATGAATATAATGTATCATACCTCAACACAGACCTGTGAAGCCAGAAACACGTTTAACCCCTCAAGCTTTTAGTAAAGTGCTTGTGTGAACGGCTGAGCCGAGCTCCTGCTGTTACCTTGAGACCGCTGAAAACCTGTTATGGATTAAGCCGGAATATTTTGAAGCCTGGAGAGCAGCAGCTCTTTCGGTGCAGCTGCACCACCTTTCACTGAGAACAGGAGAGCTTCCCCGTGGACACTCAAAGGATTCATATTCTTATTTCTCATCTTTGGTTTTCCATTTCAAACATCAGAGAGCCGAGATGAGCTCAGCGGAGAATAATGTGTATTTTCTGTTGAAGAGGGTGAAATGCATGGTGCGTGGCTTGCCGTAAGCAGAGCAGCCCATCGCTGGCTAATTGAAAAGCAGCAGCCACATACAGATGATTAATGTATGTTTCTCTGTGACTTTCCTGGAATTTAATTAACATTCACAACTTCAGGACAATGAGAGTTGTTACGGAGTTACAAAGATAGAAGTATAAAAAGTATGCACAGTATACCACATTTCTGCAGCGTCATTAAAGTTCAGGGGAAAGAAAACACGTCACCTTCTGACTGCAAACCGGATTCACACTCCTAACAGTGGAGTCCTTTTGGCCTGAATGAAGAACTGAATTTGTTTCCTCTGATGTATTACACTTGATGGATGCAGTACTTGTACTTTATGTCCTTCTATCTTTGTAAAACATTTTTGTTTTACTTTTGTACAGCACTTTGTAGGCGCTTGTTTTACTGGCGTCCGGTAGTCGCTTTCAGTCCAAAATGGCGGAAGCGTAACTGTGCTGCTGGGCGCTGATGTTGCACCAATTGGCCTTACACTTCTTATCAGTATACGTTCTCTGCCATCAAATAAAAGGCAACATAATAATACATACCATTATATTGTAAAATCCTATTTTGCATGTAAATTGATGTAAGAATACGTTGCCATGTTATTAGGTAGCTGGTTACAGTAAACAATCTCTGAAAGTTATCTTCTCGGCACAAAAGCTATTCGCAAAAACGTTAAAAATGCCAGAAAAATGTGGAGGCTTCACTGCCGAGAGTTCAATATCGTGTACAATACAAAGAAACATCCGTTTGTCACGGTCAGCCATGTTTTTTGTTTACGATTGGCGTCATGCACCTGGAACGTTTGGAGGTCAGAAATTTCAACTTGGGAAAATTCATCCTCTGATTTGTCTGGAACGCAGCATTAGAAACAAGAATCAAATGGCTGGAAACGTGACCGACTGCTTGAACAGTTCTGGAGTCTGAACCGGGTCTTTGTGGCAGGTCTAATCAGGATGAGTGGTGACTGGTTGCCTGACTCCAGCACACCTGTCTCCACTCCTGCAATTAGACACACACCCTCACACATGAGAGGCTGCAGGCTCCATGTAGGTGGAAGTAGAGGCATTAGTGGAGGGCGTGACAGCAGTCAGTGTTTTTCATTGACCTAAAACCTGGAATTTCAGCCACACCTGACCCAGGACACGAGTGGACTAGAAAGTCAGGACCCCAATCTCTGTTTCAGGTCCTCAGGGTTTATGTGGGTCGGTTCCGCCTGATGATTTTTCCAGTTTCTCTTGGTTGGATTTCACCTGTCAACATGTATAACAGAGCTTTCTCAGCTTCTACCAGGTGAGCTATTCACAGTCTGATCTATGACTCATGTTCTCACACTTTTACGCAGACGCAAGAACATTTCTGCACTTGTTTCAGTTTGCAGCTTTTCACCAGATGAATCTCTCAACATCACTTCAATTACATGCACCACTGTTTGTTATCTTGGGGAATATTATCATTGTTATTTTGTGTCCCAAAATGTAGAGTTATTTTGAAGTTAGTGACGTGTTTTCCGTACTTCTATTACGTTGTTTTGAGCCCAACCATGATGTTTTTCCTAAACCTAACTAAGTGGTTTTGTTGCCTAAACATAACTGCTGCTGTTACCTTTGCCTACCCGAATGTCCTTGTAATGTATGCTATTTATACGCCTCTCATGAGATCGGGTTGCAAAACTACTTGGTTATGTTTAGTAAAAGATCATGGTTTGGGTTAAAATAAGGACGTTTGTTTAGTAAATTAAGTTACATACATAAATTAAGCCGTCAACGTTGACTTTGGGTTTCAGACGGGACACGAACAGCGGTCTTCTGGGTGAAAGTGAGAGTTGAGAATGCAGTTTAGTTGTATGTTAACGTGACTTTGTAGGAAACAGGGTTGCCTCCTTACACTGACTCTCTCGCTCTTTATTCTACGTCACTTTTCTTCCGGAGCACGTGAGCATTATACTGCCATTGTGACGGCGTGAAATGACGCGCGAAAGGACTTTCACGCCATTTGGTGAGACCAGAGCAGGCTGGTCCGATGTCTTGAAGGTTTACTTTTTGACCTCTCCTTAAACAGGTTAGTTGGCCTGCAGCCATAAACAACATTTAAAGCCCTTCCAATAATGATTAGGATCGTTCACTAATCAGCCAGCTGTCACGCTTTTTGCCGAATTAAAACCCAATGAAACCGGCGACTTTACACGTGGCGGGTTTGCAGCGGGGTCAGTTATTCAACTTGGCACGTGAGGGCCCTTCAGCTCCCGTCACGGAGGCTTCTCCAGCTGTATGTGTCGGGGACAATCAATGGTTGTCTCCCACGGGTCCATTAATGATGTGACCTTACAGACCTGAACGTTGTTTGCGTTGTGCATCCAGGGGTCATCGCTCAGCCTCTCTGCTCCTGATTGGCTTTGACGGCATTGAAATTCATGCTCACAGCTGATTACATAATCCCAGCATGAGCAGAATGTTACCTGAGAGACGCAACATGCAGGAGGGTTGTTTTTATTTCACCGACGTTAAAAATTGATTTTTCATGCATCTTTGAGCTTCCAAGCAAAATGCAGCTTTGGATGGTTTATACTTGTTTACAGAGAGAGAGGAGGGAAACCCGAGGATATGAATTCCTCTCAGGATGCATGAATAAATAAATAAATTTCAACTTTCTCTCAACGCCAGAGAATATGTCGATCCATCCTGAGATTCCATGTCACCTCCTGTCATCTCCTCTAATCTCACATTACCTCCTCCTCCTCCCTTTCTCCCATCTATCCTCTCCTCCTGCTCCATCTCCTTTTTCATTACAACCTCTCCTCTCCATTCCTGTCACCTGCTTTCCCATCTTCTTCCCTCCAGCCTCTACAAACACCTTCTTCCTCTCTTCGGTCCACATCAGTGCTTGCAAAAATGACACAAACCAATCTTTTCTACTGATACCTTTCCGACTTCGGTATTTACCCTCAGCCTCTGAGTCGGACATTTGAGCTTAAAGGTTCACTTCAACTATCAATTGTTAAAATAGCAACTATTTCCAATTGCTTATATTAATAATTTGCATTTATACAATATTATATATATATTTTTCATTGGATAATATTCCAAGAAAAAAGTCAGAATTTCAAAGATTAAAGTGGCAAATTTACGAGGAAAGAAATCACAAATTTGCAAGATTAAAAAGTGCGAAAATATCTGAGTTTTTTTCACATAACTTTATGAGATTAAAATGGAAAAATTACGAGAAAAAACTCACAAATTTGCAAGATTATAAAGTTAAAATATACGAGAAAAAAAACTTAACTGCAAAACCATGGTAATGAAAAATAGCAGTTTTTGTTTGTTAAGGTACCACATAGCTTCACTTTGTTGGATCAATCTCATCACAGCACTGTTAAACTCCATCCATTCATTTACAAACACCTCCTCTTCTTCCTCTCTTCTGTCCACATCAGTGCTTGCAAAAATTACACAAACCAATCTTTTCTACTGATACCTCTCCGACTTCGGTATTTACCCTCAGCCTCTGAGTCGGACATTGACTAACGATTTTATATATTACCAAACTAATTGCTAGTGATTGAAATGGAAGCACATCCCAGTCACATAACTGCCCTTTGTGCCCTCGATTTAATCATTTGTGTGCATGGATTACTTAATTCATGCTCTCAATTTATAATGTTTTTGGTGCGATACAGTCGCTTTCTCTCGCTCTGTCACCGCCCAAACAAAGGTACTCCTTAATGAAACATTAAACGCTGAGAGAAAGTGCTGCGGTGATGTAGTTTAAAGAGCGAAAGAGACACGACGGACGGGAATCGAGGTGGATCGGTCCAACAAACACAAGACTTTCATCCAGGAAACGGCTGTTCGTGTCCCGTGTTCACAACATTCAGTGTCATTTTCACTGTACAAACATAGTAGTTTTAAGCCCAACCATGTAGTTCTTTCCTAAACCTAACTATAGTTGTGTTGCCTAATCCTAAAGGAGCATGACAAAGCGACGGTGTGTGACGAGTTGGAGGAGAACTTGTTGGATCTCTAGCAACTGTTCGAGGTGGCTTTAGCTGCATTCCATTGAAAAGAGTCAGTAACACTAGTGTGTACTAGTTAGCTCACCAGCTACAGTTCATCGCTAACCCAAGATGCCTAACTCACACTACACAACTCCAGCGCTGAGTTTCTGCTCCCCGGCAGTTTTTGGAGCTCCCCGACAAAAGCCCCAGATCAGAGGCAAATCGGAGTTGACT
>CAKALG010031008.1:0-17399 GCA_916700815.1 Helicolenus hilgendorfi | reverse complement strand
GCCGCTCCTCTGCAGCAGTTAGCTGGCGCGTCCGCGTGCTGCAGTGGAAGAAATGCGGCTGGAATTACAGATTCGTAGGCGAGCTTAATCTCGGCGGACACCTTTGCACATGGAAACTGCTGTAAAGAGGCCACAAGAAAAACAGCTCATCACACATGCACAGTAAATATTGCAGAAGCTGGAGGATCTGCATCTCTGCAGGAGCTTTATAAAGAGTTAGAGACGAGTTTCAGAGAGCAGGTTTCTGCCAACAGCAGGACTGAAGCCAGACAGCGATCCAGTCTCTGGATAAGAGACCAAAAAGAAAACCCAAAAAAAACAAAATACCCTCTGACCAATCCCCAAACACTGAGATTTCATTTATTCAACTGTTACTCCATTACATAACAGTTACTTTAAAGGAGATGAGATAAAATAAAATGAAATGAGAATATATCAGATGAGATGAGATAAATTCAAATAAAATTAATTAGATGAGATAAAATGAGATGAGAAGAGATGAGATAAAATTAGATAAAATGAAATTAGATGAGATAAAATGAGATGAGATTAGATTAGATGAGATAAACTAAAAAGAGATTAGATGAGATAAAATTAGATAAAATAAAATAAAATTAGACGAGATTAAATGAGATATAGTAAAATAAGATTAGACTAGATGAGATCAAATGAAATAAACTGAGATTAGATGAGATAAAACAAGATTAGATTAAATGAGATAAAGTAAAATAATCTTAGGTGAGATCAAATTAGATGAATTGAAATTTGATGAGATAAAAATTAGATGAGATTAGATGATCTAAAATAAAATAAAATGAGATGAGATAAAATAAAATGAAATGAAATGAGTTTTTTTTTTAATCTCCAGGCAAAATGCGGTTGTTGCTGCGGCACAATGACAGACATAAATACAGATAAACAGAGAAAATTAAGAATAAATAATAACAATAACTTGTTTACTTTCTAATAAATTCATGGTTTGATCACGACAGATGAACTTATTGACATCAGGACTCGTTTATAGAAACAAACTGAGTCTTTGTGTCTGTGCTTCAGAAACACCACCAGACTGAAATCATGTGTTTTCTGGTTCCTCTCTCTGATGTCTGATTTGCATAAAGAGCCCACACACTGCCGCCGCCGTTATTACTGTAACTGTACCATAAAAGACATTTCTGGTCATTCAATACCTCCTTTAACTCCGTTGTGATTCTGCAGGATGGAGAACTTGTGGGACTTCTTCTTCTTGTGTTGTTTTCATTAAATAGTGAATGAAATGATGCTTTTAAAGTGAAACCATACTGAGGGCTGACAGGGAGGATCAGCACAGTGATATATGCTCATTGAGTAATGCCACACACTCACTCACGACCACTTCTATGGATCAACATGTTTTTATTGTCAAGGAGATGAACATGAGAGTTTGTGTTCAGATTCTTTGTCTCTAAAGAAGTTATATTTAAACATCAGTCACATCTGGATTCACAGGAAGAAAAATTTCTCTGATGGAAAATGTTTCTGATCTCCAGAAATGTTGTCAAGCTGAATGAGGACGAATCTGAAGTTGTATTTGGGTCACCGCATCCGAGGAAGCGTTGATGCTAAACTATATATATTTGTGTGTTTAAAGATTTACGTCTTCAGTAGGAACCAAAGGGCTCGACTGAAAGTACGCCTTTCTTGATTTCCGTGTGTCATTTTTACGCCATGTACGGCAAACATTGGACTTTTAACCAGGAGACCCGTATTCGAGACCGCGGTTGACCGGTGTTTTGTTTTGAAAGTTATTGTTTATGTTTATTGACCTTTGTGACGTGTTTTCCGTAGTTGTTTCTGTACGTATTTTACTTAGTTTACGTACTTATTTTAAGCCCAACCATGATGTTTTCCCTTACCTTAACTAGGTAGTTTCCTTGTCTGAACTAACTACGGACGTTTACGTAGCATACTAATGACACATGAAAACGCTAAAATGACACGCAGAATGTCTGTGTAATGTCGTGGTATTTCAACAATGTCTCACGGCAGGTCGTGAAACAGTCACGAAATTTAATCTATATGATTCGTGTTCATGGACACGAATTTCAATTTTTTTTTTCGTGATGTCAGCACAAACATCAATTCGTATGTAATCCACGTAATTGTGAACCAGGAAGTATAAAGAGCGGTGAACACAGTGTAGGGAGGAGGTCGGGGGGGATGGGTGGGTCTAAGAACACCAGACTTTCACCAGGAGACCGCTGTTGGTGCCCCGTGTGAGGCCAGAAGTCAACGGAATTTCCATACTTCAGATACAGCACTTCCGTAGTTAATTGAACCCAAACCAAGAATGTTTAGTGAGTAGTTTTTGTCACGTAACTGCCATACTTAAGTTGCGCCACCTCTGGAGTTATTTTAAACCGCAATCTTTTCCCAAAGCTAACTAAGTAGTTTTATTTTTAAAACACTGAATGCATGTTGGTGAACATTCGTAGGAAATCGCACGAAAAATAGTGATGAAAGTCGAAATGAACCTCATGACAAAAATGGAAATCCGTGTCTATGTACACAAATCATATATATACAATTTTGTGACTATTTCACGAACTGCTGTTTGATATTTTTATATTTCTATATTTCTGCATCTTGTGCACACAAGGTAACATGATTGTGTGTTATAAATCCACATGCTTCTCTGTGCACCTCGGATAAAAACACGTCATCCTTTAGGATCTCAGTCCGTCTGAAGGAACCAGAATTTAAAAAAATGAATCTACTAGTCAAAGTTCACTCTGAAACTAATTTTTATCAACTTGTAGTCTTATAATTTGTCATCCGTGAAGCTTTATTTAATATTATATTGTTCCTCTGGACATGTTTTCATGGCCTGAACTTGCAGACACCTGAGGGCGGAGTCAATCAGGGATAAGTGGACTCACCTGGTCTGTGTTTCTGTGTTCACCTGGTCTGTGTTTCTGTGTTCACCTGGTCTGTGTTTCTGTGTTCACCTGGTCTGTGTTCACCTGGTCTGTGTTCAGCTCTATATCAGCTGGTAGTCGTCAGCCGGCCTCCCTTTGACTCTGCAGCTCATCTGAACTCATGTGTGGTCTCCACCTGGAGCCACATTCATGTGTTCATAAAACTTTATCAAAGCACTTTGTGTTTTATCTCTCTGCTCACTTTACTTCACTCCGAGAGACGAGTTCAGTGTGAAGTTAATGAATTTATGGTGCAGCGACTTCACACAGCTTCATTAGAAGAGGACATAAATTAATACGCTGTCTGTATCTTTACATCCGCACCATAAACACGACTCATTTTAACGCACATGGAAACATTTTACAGCGGCGTCGTCTTCATAAAGAAGAGAGGCTCTAAATGAAAAGCATGTTGAGCTCACGGAGGCAGAATGAAGCTTCCTGTTATCTTGTTAGCGTTGGCTATCTTTAGCCTCGTCCTCTCTGATACCAACAGACAGCAGACGCACATTTAATCAGCAGTACTCATTTAATCAGGCTGCATTGATGACTAATACAAATATATCATATTTACTGGAAAAAGCACCGAGTTCAGCCTTTATTATTACATAAAAGGCACAATACATCCATTTCTAATTCATTCTGACAGCAGATTATTGGGAATGTTTACAGATTAAAGATCAAAATGTTGTTGTATTACGTGTTTTAGTAAATATCATAGTAGAAAATGTCAACATTAGATCGATTCAATTAGATTACAGGTCTGTTGTCAACACATTCTCAGAGCAGTTCGTAAAATAGTCACGAAATTTAATGTATTTGATTCGTGTTCAAAGACATGAATTTGGGGTTTTTTTTCGTGATGCTCAGCACGACTTTCAACAACGTATTTTTTTCAAAATAAAACTACTGAGTTAGGTTTAGGTAAAGATCTTGGTTTGAGTTAAAATAACACCAGACGTGGTGTAACTTAAGTACGGAAGTTACGTGATAAAAACATCTTAGTTAGCTTTAGGAAAAGATGGTGGTTTGAGTACGTTTGTTGTCCTCTACAGGAGAGGAGGCAACATATATGATATTAAATTGAGATAAAACATTACAAGTTTTTCTTTTACTTTCTTGGCATTACTCTCAACATTTTCTGACTTTATTTCTCGTAAATAGTTTTTACTTTATTCTAAAACTGTTTTGATTTTTTTAGTCATTTATTTTTGATGTCATTCTTAAAAAATGTGTCTTTTTTATTACTTTCTTTTTCTTGAAAGATTGAAATTGAAATTGGCTCTCAAAATACTTCGACTTTTGATGTTCTAAGAAATCTTCAACTTAATAAAAATATAGATTTCTTTTTAATTTCATACATTTTTGACTTAAAATACCTCAAATATGATACGTTTTTCCTCCTGAAAAGATTACTTTTTCTTTTGCAAATATGTCTTTATTCAAAGACTCTTCTTGTAAATCTTTTACTTCATTTTTTCTTGTGCATTGTTGACTTTACTCTTCCATATTATATCTAACATTGTCTCATACAAATTGACTTTATTCTTAAATATGCTACATCTTTGTTCTCTAAATATGTTTGACAATGTTCTTGAATTCTCATATTTTATACATAACAGCGGCCCTGATCCTCCGCCACACTATCTCATGCTTTACACCTATAAACCATTATTAGTGTGTCTGTTAACTGAATGAATCATCAGATATCAGACACATCAACGAACTGATAGACCAATCACTGCTCTGACACTGTTTCAGGCGGATGAAGAGGAAGAGTGAGTCTCCTCTGGAATTCTGGGTAAACGTAACAAACCTACAGCATGAAAGCTTGTTGATGTTGAAGTGAGTCAGTGTTGGCTAGGTTATTTATGTTAAAGGTTACTGGGAGGAAGATGAGGAGGAGGATGAGGAGTTAGTCCTAACTGCTAAAAGGTCGCTGGTTTGATTCCCCGGGTCAGCCATCAAATTACACTAACGCTCTACACTAAACGCTCCAGTTACTGAACCAATTTTATTTCCTCAATTAAATGTCTCCCTTTATTAACTTAATTAGTTTGTTTGGTTCCTCCCTTTGAACCTTAAAGAAGACTTTTAATGGAATTAATGTGATAATATGATTTAATATGAAGGAACAAACCATCTAATTTTACCACATGAGGTCAAGCAAAGTCTTCACATCTTCACCAATCATGCACGTTCCATATTTTTACCATAAATTTAATAATATACTAAATCTGAGTGTCGCATGGTATTCACAGAGACATACATATTAAACTAATTAAGTATTAACCATACTTAATTAGGTTTTGGAAAAGATTGCGGTTTTGGTTAAAATAACTCTGGAAGTGCCGTAACTTAAGTACGAGAGTTACGTGATAAATAAATCAACGTTGACTTCTGGTTTCACACAGGACACGAACAGCGGTCTCCTGGTGAAAGTCTGGTGTTTTTAGACCCACTCGTCCACTCCGACCTTTATACTTTCCGGTGCACAATTACGCGGATTACATATGATTTGATTTCCTGCTGACCATCATGAAAAAAAAATTGAAATTCGTCGATGTACACGAATCAATACACTAAATTTTGTGACTGTTTGACAAACTGCCGTGCGACTGGGCTAATTTTCTAGATGTGAAGCCAGTCCTTGATCTTGATCCTTCTCAGGTGTTTATTGGAGCTTCTTCCAGGAACATGAAGTGGTTCTGTACATTAAATAACTACTCAGCTCCTCAGACAGTGTAAACGTCAGAGCCAGAGGCAGTGTCTGGCTGCGACTCAGTCCTGTGTGACCCTGCCGTTCACAACCCCAGAAACCACGACCCTCTGCTAAACATAGAGACCTCAGACCAGATGGAAACTGGAGCGCCGTGCCTTCATGTTGTAGATCAGGAGGGATGCTACGCAGGCTGGGGGAGGCGTTACCGACTAAACCACTACTACTACCATGTTATGGTTTCACTCGTCTGGCAGCAGGGGGTCATTACTTAATACAGTAGAATTAGACTGAGACAAAAACAGATGAGATACAGACATAAACAGAGACTGAGAACACTGTTTTCATTTAAAATGATCACATTAATGTGCCCAAGTAAAGTTTAGGTAGGTGTAGAACCGACACTTTAAGGTTGTAGGTTTTACTGCCGAGCCTCAGTGACGCGCAGCCGAGTGAACAACACAAAGTGAGAGGAAACAAACCACAACAACCACGACGGGTGAAACCCTGAATCGGCGAGCAGCTCCATGTGTCACTAGTTTAAAGGAAAGTTAGTGAGGAAGGAAAGAGGAAGTGGGAGGAGTGAGTAAGTTCATCCATCTAATTACCCTCCGGCTTCATGGAGTCTTCTGCTACCGTGATGATGATGACCGCCACGTGATGTCATCAGGAGGCTGAGCTTTATTTATAAAGCAGGTTGAACCTTCACAACAGAGTCCAGAGAGTTCAGAGACTCTCAGAGGAGCTTCTTCTCTTCATCGTATACGACCAGAGGACGGTTTTATTACTCTTCAGTGGATTCATAAAGTCAGAAGAAAACAGGAGCTCTGATACACGTGAGTGCATTCATTCATTCATTCATTCATCGTGTGCACAGATATAATCTGTGAGGAAGAACACTGGTGTATTCTGCAACATGAATTATAGTCTCGACCCCCAAAATTAAATACTGGGTACCGGTAAATAAGTAACGTCTATTCTCAAAATATTTAAGAATAAATATATTTTTTCATAGCTCTTTAGCTTTAAACATTTTTAAAAAACTTAAACTTTTAAAACATTATACATTTTTCCATGCATTTTTTTTTTTTTTTAATTAAAATAGTTAAAAAATTTCACAATTTTTTTCTCGAAAGATTGCAGCTTTTCACGGGTCAAACTTTCGACTCTGTTCTCAAACATTTACAACTTTTTTCCTCATAAATCTTCTCATTTTATCCTCAATATTACTCTTTCTTGTAGATATTTTACATTAATATAAATTTGATACATGTTTTCATTTATCTCAATATAGTACAACTTTTTATTCCCCTCAAAATCTCATTCGTCTAAAATGTTTGTATGTTATTGATCAACATTTCTCAAGTGCCGTCTGAACTGGTGGAGTTCTTCATGGGTTTAATATCTTTATTTTTGTTTTAAAAATGTTTTATTGTGTGATGAAGTGATTACAAGATGTCCAACATTTTGGATGACACCCAACCTATGGAAAACCTCCTCAGACCCAACATGCATAAATTATGTTCAAATAGAGAGAGCCCTGATCTGAAAGGACCATCAGATCTCTCCCTTAAAGACCCGCAGATAATTGGACCTGATCGTCCTAAATGCATGTTAGCTACACTACATTAATTTATTTCCCCCAAATTCTCTAAAAGTTGGTTAATATTTCTTAAAACAGTGTTCAGAGACCAGGTTGTACCTGAACTAGCAGTGAAGCACAGGATTAGATGGAAGTAGAGACGCACTGTTTAGTAAACGTCTTTTTGTTGCTTCAAATCAAGGAGTCCGTTAGCTTGTTGCTTCCCGGTGTTGGCTACCACTAAATGCTTGTATATTGTAGAACAGCTCGACTAACTCGAGCCGTAAATATATATCTATATATTTACATTTACAGTGTGTTTCCAACAACACTGTGTTGTATCACAAAAGTTTAGTTAACGTGTTTTGTTGCTCCAAAACAAGTTGTCCGTTTGCTTGTTGCCTCCCAGTGTTAACTACTACTAGCTAAATGCTTGCATGTTGTAGAACAGCTTGATTAACTCAAGCTGTTAATATGTATATTTATATTTACAATGTGTTTCCAACACTGTATTGTATCACAAAAGTTTAGTGTTTCCCAGTGTAAATATTACCAAATACTTGTATGCTGAAGAACAGTTTAATTAATGTCACAATCGAGCAGTAAATATAATTCCAGTGTTGTTTCCAGCACAAAAAATGTATCACAAAAAAAAGTTCAGTAAATGTCTTACTGTTTTGTTGGGTTAATCCAGGGGTCAGCAACCTGCGACTCTTTAGGCCCCCTCCAGTGGCTCCCCTGTGGATTTTTAAAAATGGAAATGAAAATAGTTTTTTGTTTACATTTTAATTTTAATGTATCACTTTTGTAGGTCTATGGTACGATGGTATGACGGAGTATTAGGGCCACATTGAGGAAATAAAATAAATCGAGATTTCGAGAATAAAGTTATATTAGGAGAATAAAGTCATAAATTTACGGGAAAAAGGTCGTAGTATTATGAGAATAAAGTCATAATATTATAAGTAGTCATTTTACGTGCTATTTTCTTTTTTTCTCGTAAAGTATGACTTTATTCTCGTAATGTAACGACTTTTTTTCATTAAGTTATGACTTTATTCTCGTAATATTACGACTTTTTTTCTCGTTAAATTATGACTTTATCCTCATAATATTACGACTTTTTTTCTCGTTAAATTATGACTTTATTCTGGAAATCTCAGATGTTTTTTCCCTCAATGTGGCCCTAATACTGTGTAGTACATTTGCAAATTGGCCCACACTGCATTACACTTATATAGTATATACTTAAGACTATAAACTGTGTTACCTTCATCACAATGATCAAATGTTTTGCGGCTCCAGACAGATATTCTTTTGTTTGTTTTGCCTAAAATGTCTCTTTTGATAGTAAAGGTTGCTGACCCCTGGGTTAATCCAAAAAACAAGTTTTCTGTTTGTTAGCTTGTTAGTAGTTGTTTCCCAGTGTAAGCTATCCAATGTGTTGTTGTTAAGGCTGTTGCTGTGACGCTTGTGGATCTTTCTCACAGTCTGAATGCTAAGGGCTAGCTGTCATGCTAAAGAGACAGTCGGTCTTTTCTACAGAGCTCCAGGAGGAATACTCCTTCCTCCGGAAAATACCCGGCAATGAAAATGGTGTTTCTGCACACACTGCAAGAGCACATTTTTGTACAGTGGAAATTCCGATATCTTATATATTAAGATGGCAATATACAATAGCTGGCAGATACGTCGAGAAAACTCTAACTTCTAACTATCTCCACTGTCTCTGTTTAAAAGCTAATCAAATCATAACTGTGAACCCATAAAGAGTGTTTACCAAGTCTCAACTGCTCTCAACCACTTTCTGTCCCTCTCCATACTCTGATCCAGTTAGCTGGCAGCACGGGGCTAACCATAATCAGGTCTAATTGAGCGCGGGAACGTGACAGTGACACGCCAGCAGATGATGAACTCACATCTGGTGACATCTGCAGCAGACAGACAGACTGTAGGCGCCGTTCACTTTCTCTCTGTTTGTTGGTCTTCATGCTGAGCTAACATACTGTAGTATAACAAAACTTCAGTAATTAGTCAAATATGTCATAGTACTAAGAAATGAATGTGTCCATACAGCCCAGCCACACAGCAGTTTGTGAAATAGTCACAAAATGTAATGTATTGATTCATGTACATAGTGTATATATACGGTATGTATATATACATATATATATGCATATGATAATAATCATTTGAAAAAACACGTGAAAATGTCACGGTTGGTACGGAAACAACTACGAAAAACATGTCACAAACGTCAATAAAAAACACGTGACAATTGTCGGGTAAACTAATTAAAATACGTACAGAAACAACGAAGCCCAGCTACAGAAAACACATCAAATGTCAATAAAAAACAAGTAACAATCGTCTCATAAACTAAGTAAAATATGTACAGAAACAACTACGGAAAAACACATCGCAAACATCAATAAAACAACAAGTCTATTACACGCTTTGGTTATTGTTAATTCTGCATATAGTATAAGTATATTTTGATACTAATACTTTTACAATTTTAAATTACTTGTAACAGAGTATTTCTACACTGGGGTATTAGGCCACTGAGTACTTCTTCCACCAGTGACTGTTACACATTTAAAACTGGTCTTTTTTCTTTAAAAAAAATCTATATATATACATATATACTATATGTGATGCTTACGGCCCGGTCTGTGCATGAAGCGACCCTTCATGGGGACTCCAACCTCAGCTTATGCCTCTGTGTTTTCATGGAGTTGCTCTCTTTATGTTATGTCAGATGGTCACCGGGTCAGACTGGGTAGCAAATAACCTCCTAAACCGTGTCTGCAGCAGCGTTCAGCGTGCAGCGAGCAGCTCCAGAGTTAGTATTTGTGGTTGCACAGCGGTGGAGCAGCATGTGTTCCTGTGGTGGGCGTGAGTTGTATCATGTGAATGAGTCAAACAAGAAGGAGACGGAGTTCGTCTTTAAGAGTTTAAATGAAAAAAACGTACATTCCTGAATTCCTCCGTTAGAGTATGTCGCCACCGAGCGAAGCCGGGCAGCGAGGAGGAGGAGGGTCGAAGGTAAGCCAGAGGTTAAAATGAGCGAGAGGAAGGCCACCCCTGAGAGGAGACGTCTCATGGTCTCTTCATCATCCCTCAATCATCATCATCCATCACCCTCCACTCCTCCTCCTCCTCCTCGCCTTGCTCTTTCCATCATCCCTCACCCTGAGAAATATTCACTCAGCTGCTGTACGGACTGTTAAATGGAGTCTGAGGTCACTTCACTGGGGAACACAACCACTTATTTTATCCCTTAAACTTGTCACATTCACGTTAAGGTGGAATGGTCACAAAATAATGAACTTTAATGGTTCCAACAACTTAATTAGATGCTTAGTGAAATCTTAAATGTGTCTGCTACTACGTTCATATAAAATTGAGGGATTGACATGAACTAAATCAAATGAAGTTTTATTGCCATTAATTTTTCCACGGTTTATTTCACTGTCAGACTGCTTTGAATGCAGCGAGACACCGAATCTAATCTATCAGTACATATTCATATTTGTTTAACTAACATAGTGCTACCGTTGGGTGGTAAAAGGTTAAAATTTTGATTTAAGGTTTATTTCAGATGCCTGCCTCCTAATTTTGCAAATGAAAGGATATTTGAGGCATCAAATTTCCACACGTACGTTGCATTATTTACATAAATATTTTACTTAGTTTACCTTCTTATTTTACTTAGGTTACATACTTATTTTACTAAGTTTACGTACTTATTAGACTTAATTTAGGTACTTATTTTACTTTGTTTACGTACGTATTTGACTTAGTTTATGTACTTAGTAGTTTACGTACTTATTTTACTTTGTTTACATACTTATTTTACTTAGCTAACGTACTTATTAGTTTACGTACTTATTTTACTTACCTTACAGACTTATTTTACTTAGTTTAAGTACTTATCTTAAGCCCAACCATGCATTTTTCCTAAACCTAACTAAGTGGTTTTGTTGTCTAAACATAACCGCAACCATTTCACGGTAACAACGTTGCATTAAATGACACGCAAAAAAACTAAAATGTGTTACCAAGTCAGGCAAAATGTCCTTAAAATGTGCTAGTTATACGCCTTCCCACAACATCAGGTTGAAAGATCAGTTTTAATCATTGGGTCTATAAAATGTACAAAAACAGTCTTTAAATGTCTTTTTTTTTGTCTGACCAACAGACCAACACACAAAGATATTCAGTTTATTGTGATTTAAATGTAATGTTATAGTCAGAAATAAAGTTTCCAGGCAAATCAGTGCAAATGTTTTGCATTTAAATTAATTTTAAATACAAAACAGCGACTGAGGACATGAAAAAAGAGAATTGTGGGTAACACAAGATGCTAAACAGCATCATCAAAGGACGTCTGAATGACATGGCAATTTATAAGTTATTTTACGTTACGTTACGTTTCATTTTCAGTTGACTAACTGATTAATAGGGTCGTCATTTCAGCTCCAATTTGAATAGTTTTAAAGGTCAGATTTTGTCCAGTTACTCCCCCTGTGTGGTGAGTCACTAATAATTAGTTAGTGGAAGCGGTGATCCTAATGGAGGTTAGCGTCCTATCAGTGTGATGACGGTGGGGGGTTCAGGACCACTGATGGGGGGCGGTAACAGTACCAGTCTTTGTGAGGACGATTGTTTTTAAAAGGAGAGGCGGGGGGTGCGGTCGCAGAGATTAAAAGCGGACATTTGTTTTGTGTATGTCGTCTCTGCCAAGACGCTGCAATTTTCTAAGAATCTAAACCAGCTTTCCTGGCTGCGACCCCACATGCCGCCGCCGCTGCCAGGAAAAGACCTTTTTTTTTCTCTGGTACCTGTTTACGTCCAGGTAAAGCAGCTTTCACTGCAGCACATGAGATCTTTCTTTCCAGCCGACAGGTAGTCTTTCCCTCCGCTGATCCCCGACACTCCTCCTTTTGTTCCAGTGTTTCACAAAAATCTGCCTGGACTGAGTTCCTGAACCGCCTCCAACCAGCTCATAAACTGGAAGGAACTTGACTAATTTGCAGACAAACTGCGGGGAAAGAACTCCCATGATTCTCCCTGGCACCAATCATTCACCATCAAAACGTTGTTTAATACACTGAGCGATGACTTGGACTGGAACAATGGATCCTGTTTATGATCAGTAATGAATGAAAAGAGCAGGTTCGTTGCATCACCTCATCCAGCGCCGGGTTGGCAGCCAGATAATGTGTCCATTGTGCTGCTCCTCATGTTCATACAGTGACCTTTACAGTGGAGCTGCTATTTCTGGGTAGAAATCAAGGACGCATCAATAGACCGCGGTCGCCAAGCCCGAATGTTTGAGATAATTGAGTAAATTGAAAACACAGTGTGACTCGACTCAGCCTTAGTGTTGAGTCAGAGAACATAGTGTAGGGAAACCCTGAAGAATATCTATATCCACTCTACGTATAGGATTTCCCCCCCCCCTGCCTGGAGGAAAAGTCGTCACTGCTGCCTGTCTGAAACCCCCGGAGACCGCCCGCCGTACCGTTAGCTAAACATTTAGGGAGTGCACGGTGGGCTAACCCTCGGCCTTTCAACTGCTCTTTATGCTCCATGTGATGGGGGCGGGTTAGACGCTGATTAAAGTTGTCCCAACACAAACATGGCCGACCCAGGCTGAGTGGGTATATATATGACTCTACCCCAGAGGAGTTAACCCTCTTAAGGACAGCAGCAGGACTTTAACTTTGTCTGAGCTCCATGTTCCAGATGTGTTATTACTATCACTATAAGTATCAATATTTTTATAATAACAATGGATCCTACCCGGTCTCAAGGGAAGGCGCATAAATAGCACGACATTACAAAGACAGGTAATGTCCCCTGTTATGTTTAGACAACAAAACCACTTAGTTAGATTTAGGAGAAACATCATGGTTGGGCTTAAGATAAGTACTTAAACTAAGTCAAATAAGTATGTAAAGCAAGTAAAATAAGTACGTAAACCAATAACTACGTTAGCTAAGTCAAATAAGTACGTAAACAAAGTCAAATAAACACGTAAACTAATAAGTACCTAAACTAATAAGTAAGTAAACAAAGTCAAATAAGTACCTAAATTAAGTCTAATGAGTAAAATATGTATAGAAACAACGTAACACCAGTACAGAAAACACGTCACTAACATAATATACAAAACAAAACAGCGGTGTCCTGATTGATTGGTTGGTTAAGCTGACGATACTGTTCATGCTTCACAGGGGTTTTAATCGAATGATCGTGAATAATCAGCTAAATCTGCAGCTCCTCTCGGCTTTACGGAGCTTCATATTGTTAAAGTAAACAAAGTAAAGTACGTACAGAAACAACTACGGAAAACACGTCACAAACGTTAATAAAAAACATGTGACAATAGTCACGTAAACTAAGTAAAATACAAACGGAAACAACGTAACCCAACTACGGAAAACACGTCACAAACGTCAATAAAAAACAAATGACAATTGTCATTAACGCAACAAAACCCCGGTCAACAACGGTCTTGTAGTAAAAAGTCAAGTCTCTCTTTTTATTCTATATCACTGACTCTGAGCGTAGCATTTATACGTGTATGGGTTTACATTGCAGTCAGTAAAGGATACACGGCGTACAAATAAAACGCAGAAATCAAGAAAGGTGTACTTGTTGAATGCTTAACGCCTTGCGCATTATCGTGGCATTTTTACACCTTTTCGTGCGAACGGGATGCAAATGCTGTTGGTATGTGTGATGTTTTGCTTACATACTGCCCTTTTTTAAAAAACTAAAACAAATGATAACTTCTATTTCTTTAGATTAGATGAGAGCTAATAGCTAATATTTCAAGGTACCCCTGGTATACAGCAGGAAATACCTGCTGTATACCAGTACCTCGGGTTGCTTTAGACCAGTTTAAAACCAGATAAACCAGCTATTGTTTAATGTTCTCTCACTTCAGAAGAGAAAAAACTGTGTTTGTGTGAAGTCAGCAGGCTAAAATGTAAGTAACATTAATCATATTGTTTCTAAACATGCTTCCCATGGTAACTGGAATATAAATAAAAACTCACACATAAATCTCCAACATATGAAATGTTGGTTCCACACGCTTGTGTAAACATTTTCCCCACAATGATTTCCACAGCGATGTTTAGGGGGTCGTGTTGTAGAGATAAGACCCTCGGGGTGACTGTGTGTTGCTGGCTTTTCTGCCTCACAGATCTGGTTTTAATTGTGTGAGGCGACAGCTGGAACACATTTCTGATATTTCAACACGTGTCAGTCAGAGCAGCGGCGGGTGAATATGGCGCTGCTGCCCGCAGTGTTTGTCTGACTTACTGTTGTTAGCTCTTTACAACGGACTGAAGGCTCCCATGTGTGGAGGTTAACTCAGGGAACTCAGATGCTTCATACTTAAAGCTTATTAACTTATTATGTGCAGATTTCTATGCCATTATTTGACATTTTATGATAATTATTTTGGAACAAAATGGGACTTTCCTGATGAAAATTGGTGCTGTCTGCTGCTCTCAGTATTCATGTAACAGTGGACATTGTCACGACCAGTAGGGGTCGCCAAAGTCTGACATTTTCAAATCTTGCACTTAAATCATTATCAACTGAAGAAGATCTTAACTAAAAATATGTTGTTTGAAGACTTCACCTCGTTTTAAGGCATATTTTTAACTTCTGTCTGACATTTAATGGACTAAACAATTGGCTGCAACTAGTGATTATTGTTATTATCTGACAGTTATTGTCTCACTTAATTCAGCCTGGACGCATAAAAAGGTTTGTGAGTTAGTCTGAGGTAGTTTGTGAAATAGTCACAAAATTGAATCTATTTGATTCATGTACATAGACACTCAGCACGACTTTAAACAACATATTTTTTGTGCTTTTTCACATGACACGTGTCCATTTCCGCTCCAGTCTTTTCAAAATAAAAATACTTAGCTTTAGAAAAAGGTTGCGGTTCGGGTTAAAATAACTCCAGAAGTGCTTTAACTTAAATGCAAAAGTTACTTGACAAAAACTTCTTAGTTCGCTTTCTCAAGAGATGGTGTTTTGGGTTAAAATAACTTGGGAAGTAGTGTAACTTAAGTACGGAAGTTACGTGACAAAAAACTACTTAGCTAGGTTTAGGAAAAGATCGCAATTTGGGTTAAAATAACACCGGAAGTACCGTAACTGTAGTTTTGTTGCGTGGCATACAAAGGACATGTGAAAAGCCTAAAATGTGTTTTCATGACACGTGGAATGTCCGTGTTATGTCGTGCTATTTATACGCCTTCCAGTGAAATCGGGTTTCTTAATTAAGTAGAGAAAACGCCCATCACAACTTTCCAGAGAAACAAACGCCACGTAGGGAGGAGGTTGGGGTGGATTGGTGGGTCTAAAAACACCAGACTTTCACCAGGAAACCAGCAATTTTACGTAAAATTTTCGTAACTTTCCGAGGTCGACCCGGTTCATCTGAAGCACACTGCGATCTTTATATGATCAGCTGAGAGTACAAAGTGTCTCCAACATACAGAACAGATTATTTAATATAAATTAATTTCTGCCATCTGCACATCAGATGACGTGAAGCGTTCATGATTCACATCAGAACATCTGAACTCAGTTTGCTCTCTAATTGTAATTAACTGTTATCATCTTTAACGTCTGTTCTTTAACACGTTATTTCCACACAGATCATTACGTTAGATTAATCTAATCTGATCATGTTAAATGTGACTCTGGGGGGAACATTCAGACCACCAACACTGTCACTGCTCTTATATAACCCCTCATAACTGAGCTACATTTATCAGCTTCATGCAATAAAAACACAAATGAAAGTTGCACTAAAATCTTCATTTTGCAATTTAATTAACTTTAAATAGGAAGCATGAATCTGTTACCAATACAAAGACCCCGATACGCATCACTTCTTCTCCCAGAACACGGTCATTTCAATCACTCAGTACCTCATAAAATCTATAAATTTACAGAAATACTACCGAGATAAATGGTTGTCTGCTTTATGTATTTTGTGGCCACTAGTTAGCAGATACTCCAGTCAGTGGTTAAAGGATCGAACACGCCTCTACGAACTGTCGGGTTCGTTGAGGTGTGTTTGTCTTTTTGTCGCAATTCTCATTTTCATTGTTTTTGATGTTGTCATCTCTCCTTCCAAACATGAATTAATATTCTTGACATTGAAATATTGACGAACATTGAATGTACAGTAGTTTTGGCACTAATCAACCCCCATACATGTTCCAGTTATGGTCTCAGAATGAGCTGCAGTTTTTAACTTTATTACCTTTGTTTTGGTATTGTTAGTTTTTATTTTATTTTTTTGCTTTTTGTCATCTTTGCTTTTGTCTTTTATTGTAAAATGTCTTTGTTTTTGTTGTTGACATCTTTACGTAGTCGTCTCATAGTCCAAGCAAGACTTAATATTCTCAGTCTTGACCTTGAAATATTAAACCCCAGACTCATTTAATGGACAAACATAGTCTTTTTGGCACTAACTGAGCCCCACAGTGCCAGCTGTTTTGTCATCATTTTATTTTCATGTTGTTTCTTTTTCTTTCTGTTGTCTTCTATAAATGTAATTTTGTTTGTTTTTGTTGTTGACGTGAAATATTAAAAACCAGACTCATCTAATGGAAATCAGTGAACGTACATTAGATTTGGCTCTAATCAACCCTCATACATCTTCCAGTCGCGGTGATTATTTTGTTATCTTTAATTTTCTTTAGTTTTTAACTTTATTGTCACCTTTGTTTTATTTGTTGTTTTTTTCTTCTGCAAAAGTCATTTTCTTTATTGTTCTTGTCGTCTTATCGTCCAAGCGTGAATTAATATTCTTGACACTGAAATATTAAACACCAGACTCATCTAATGGATAGTATTTTTGGCATTACCCGACCTCCATACCTCCAGCTGTTGACTCACAGAGTGCTGCTCGAGTGCCACCTTCCTGCCGTTTCTTCTTCTTCTTCTCTGACAGTAAAAGTGGGCAGAGTTGTGATGGAGGGCGTCCCTCCTCCTGGTTAATAAGTCCTCCCCTTCCCTTCGCCTCTGACCTCCTCAGGCACTCAGGCAGCATGCAGCAAACGTTCCCATCAGACCGACCTGCAGCAGC
>CAKALG010031006.1:0-14134 GCA_916700815.1 Helicolenus hilgendorfi | reverse complement strand
GTCTACAGGGCCGGAGTCTCGGCTGTACTCTGCTCATCTGCCTGCTTGCCTTCACTCACACGCTGCGCTCGTCCTGGCTATTTCACTCCACCTCTAGACGTTCATGCGCGCACACTACACACTGCAGAAGAGTTAGTAGCTCTGAGAATATCGAGTGAATGTACAGTGGACGTTTGTGCAGAAATAACTGCTGCAGCTCCTCCAGACCAACAGAGGTTTCCCGTGTCTTGTGAAGTGACGGGGCTCCGCAGCGAGCAATGTTATCGTCTCCCACCAAAACTCCGGTGTCTCCCTCCGGCTCGGTCGGGAGGTTGAGGCAGGAAAAGCCAACACTTTGATCAGCATTGATTCATGGAGAGACCTTCGTCTGGTCAGCTAACATTACTGCCAAGCAGGTGAAATATAAAGTGATATTGTGCTTTTAGCTGACGTGTGTCGCCTCACTGTTTTGAGCGATGCTCGTTCATATCTATGTAGAGCGCGAGCCCGACGCTGACTTTCGTTGACTTAACGGCCACAGGTGTCGCTGTTAACAAGCATTTCTCATTCTAACAAACAGTCCCTTTAATCGTGATTAATCACACATTTTTTATTTCTTCAAAATGTACCTTAAAGAAAGATTTGTCAAGTATTTAATACTCTTATCAACATGGGAATGGACAAATATGCTGCTCTATGCAAATGTATGTATATATTTATTATTAGAGGTCAGACGTCAAGGGGCCCCTCTGAAAATGATCATGCCAGTTTTCCCTTGCCAAAATTTAGCACAAGTTTGGAGCGTTATATAACCTCCTTTGTGACAAGCTAGTATGACATGGTTGGTACCAATGGATTCCTTAGGTTTCCTAGTTTATTTTAACTCTAGCTTTAAAACTGAGCCCGCTACAACCTCCAAAAGATCGATTGCATTAATGCGTAAAAAGATTTGTGGCATTAAAACTGATCAAAAACAAACTTCAGATCATCATTTTGTCTCTGCGGGACACTTATTTGATAGGTTGAATGATTATATCACCACAGAGCTATGTTAAATGTTAGCCCACTTGGGACCCTCATGGAAATGGTAAACAGACTTCAGTTTTGAAATAATAGATATGCTTTGAATGTAGTTTATAGCAAGATAACAACAAATAAGTGTAAGAGCATTTGAAAGTACTTACAAAGCAGTTTTGGAGACTTTGACCACTGGCAACATTCCTAGAAGAACTTTCTCTGATTTCACGTACTTTTTCAGGTCAAACACATCATGCTTCTCATCTGATGTCAGCAGCACAAAAGTCAGAGCTGACCACATGGAGGCGGAGAAGCTTTCAAATGTGAGTGTTTCTGACTTCAGGTAATCTTTCACTTCTTCCACAAGAGAGTGGTCCTTCAGCTCATTTAGACAGTAGAAAAGATTGCAGTTTTTGTAAGCATCACTGTTCTCCTCCCTAATCTTCTCTTTGATGTACACAATTGTTTCCTTGTTGATGGTCTCCTTGTTGTCTTCTGTCTTCTTCAGCAGTTCTTGCAGTTCTTTCTGATTGGTCTCCAGAGAAAGGCCTAGCAGGAAGCGGAGAAACAGATCCCAGTCTCCATTTTTGCTCTCTAAAGCCTTGTCTACTGCTGTCTTGTAGAAGTCAGCAGGCAAGTCTCCGACAGTTGTAGTAGGCACAGCAAGCAGATTTTCACCTGTGTTGTTGAATGTGTGAAAGACATAGAAAGCTGCCAGGAACTCTTGAATGGTCAGATGGACAAAGCAGAACAGTTCCTGTTGGCACACCCCGCTGCCTTCTCGTTTGATCTGAGTGAATAATCCCGAGAAGACTGCAGTTTTTGTGATGTCAACACCGCACTCTGTTAAGGTTTCTTCAGTGAAAAGAAGGTTTCCTTCTACTAGCCCCTCAAAAGCCAGTTTCCCCAGAGACATGACTGTTTCCTTGTTCCTTGTATTCCAGCATGAATCTGTCTCAGAGTTCTCACCTGTCTCATCTGCACCATACTTCATATTAGCCTGTCTGCACTGTAACATCAGGAAGTGTATGTACATGTCAGTCAGAGTCTCGGGCATCCTCCCTTTTTCGTTTCTGTTCACAAAGTTCTCCAGAACCTTTGCTATGATCCAACAGAAGACAGGGATGTGACACATGATGTAAAGGCTGATTGATTTCTTGACATGCGACAAGATTTTCTTAGACAAATCGGTATCACCGAATCTCTTCCTGAAGTACTCCTCCTTCTGCTGATCATTAAATCCTCGTACCTCTGTAACCCGGTCAACTTTATCAACAGGGATATGGTTGGATGCTGCAGGTCGGGAGGTGATCCAGATTTGAGCTTTAGAAAGCAGATTTCCTTGGATGAGGTTTCTCAGTAGCACGTTCACTGAGGTTCGTTCTCTCACTTCTGTCCATTTGTCACTTTCATTGAAGTCAAGATCGAGGCGACATTCATCAAGACCATCCAGGACAATCAGGATTCTGTACTTGTCATAGTCTGTTATCTCTGATGTCGTCATACCCGGACAAAACTGATGAATGAGTTCCTCCAAGCTGTGTTCTTGCTCTTTTCTCAAATTCAGCTCCCGAAAAGAAAGTGGAAACATATAAAATATGTCCCTGTTGTCCGAACCCTCAGCCCAGTCCAGCATGTACTTCTTTGTAGCAAACGTCTTTCCGATGCCTGCCATTCCGATTGTCAGCACAGTTCTAATGGGTATATTTTTTCCAGGTAGAGGCTTGAAGATGTCACAATATTTAATCGATGTTTCTTGTCCCATTGGTTTGAACTTTGCGTCTTGAACTTGTCTGATCTCATGCTGATCATTAACCTCTCCCCTCTCTCCCTCGATGATGTAGAGATCTGTGTAGATCTCATTCAGAAGAGCGGAGGTTTTCTGCATATCGATCCCCTCGTGCACATGGGTGAACTGCTCCTTCAGCTGAGATTTGAGTGCCTGGTGACTTGCAATATCAGGCTTACCTGTAGGAAAATATATGTTTAAGTTATTGTGGACAGAAATTAGACAATAGTTGTGATTAAATGCATGTAATCATAGTGTAGTTGATCAAATCTAAACCACAGCATCAAGAATTAAATTGTTGAATTTTGGTTTGTTTAGGTACACTGGCCAACTAAAAGTGAAGCAGGGCTTAAAACATTCAAGAATCAAGCTAAGAAGAATAAATAGCTGAATATGAGCTGAAGCTGATCTGTTGGTTTGAGTCTGAACCACAGTTTGATTTCTCCCCCTTCCCTGCTGGTCTGTTTTCATGGTTGTTTATTTAGGAAAAATCGTGGTAAATTAGATGTCCTCCTTAAAGGTATAATATCTAACTATTGTCAGTTGCTGTTTGTAAACGCAACGGTATTCATAGTTGGTCCCTCATCCTCGGCCCAACGAGCCGATAGGGAGAGAGAGGGCAGCAATGGTTGAGCAAGCTATAGAATGAATGAAGAGAGGGAGCGGCGTTAGTGAGAAAAAAGCAGTGAATCAGAGAAATAAAACATTAGTTTCTGGTTCTTTCATGTCGGTTACATTCTAAAGCACAAATTATACGCAAGTCAAAATTATTTGGGTGCACCGGTGTGAGGGACTCTGAGTTCTGACAGTGAGTTAGGCAAAATGCACGGTTCGCTAAATTCAAATGCTAGCAACCCTGTCTTCTACTCTCACTTTCTTACTAGCAAAGAGCAGCATTCAGCTTCTCAAATGCTCACAAATGGCGGTGGCAATGATAAAGTTAATTCCGTGAGAAACTTGCTCACAGAACAAAATTCAACTTGTCTGTTGTCTGGTTAAGTTCTCTTTGCAAGCCAGTGTCTACTTGTCAAAGATTGTCTTCAAGTGATTCGTCTTCTCTCTAGCGGATCGGGTCGCATCAATTTCAGGAGTCTTTAAATACCATATTAGTAATTTAAGCTGATCAACTTTGCTGATAGCTTAACTGAAACAAGACCTTGAGTATTTTGATCAAGAAGCTCATGAAAAATAAGGTGTGTCAGATTTTGTAGTCTACATCTGTTATTTCACTGTGTAATATATATATTTAATCAACAGTATAAGTATTGGACTCTGTATCAGCAGATACTCAGTATTAAAGGATCAGTTTTCATTTCATATCAGTTTTGATCATATTTTCTACCTCATGGCCACTGTTTGATTTTGATTAACATACTTTAAACAGTATTTGGTGTGATTGCACCCTTATTATTACAGCTTCCCTTGACAGACTTCATCTGGACCCATAACTTACATCGTATTTCTGTCGTCCTGTCGACGTGTGGATCAGGCAGCCTCGGTCGGGAGGTTATCCAGAGCCGGGCAGAAGGAAGCAGGGTTCCTCCGATGAGGCTGGTCAGTAGCACATCCACTGAAGCTGGCTCTCTGACATCAGTCAAGGTGTTGTTGTTGTCAAAGTCAAGACGAGGTTGATAAGCATCCAAACCATCCAAGACAAACGAAACGTTGAACTCTTCAAAGTTAGAGATCACAAATGTCTTAGTTTCCTTGAAAAAATGATTAAGAAGTCCCATCAAACTGACTTTTTTCTCTTTTATCAAATTAAGCTCAGAAAAGTTAAGTGGAAATATAATTTCATCAGCTTTGCTGAAGATCATTGCCATTGCTCCATCTTTCAACCTAGTCAAAAGGGACTTCTTCTTAGCCCACTCTTTTATGAATTGCTGCACATGGAAGGATTTTCCAATTCCAGCTTCTCCGGTAGTCAGCACAGTTCTGATCTTTTGTCCTTCTCTATCTTTGAAGATGTCAGATACGGCATTCACTGGTGTCACTGATTTTGCTGCAGTGCGTCCATTTTTCTCTTCATCATTGACTTCGCCACTTCTGTCCTCTCTCATGATGTGTTCTGTGTTTTTCTGGTTAGGATGATTTATGCCTTCATCTTGAGTGGCTTCTCCCAGAAATCTTTCTCTCAGGGCTGACGCCAGCTTCTGCCATCGCTTCGAGGTTTCTGAATAAACAGAACAAAATCATTGATAATGAAGGATAACAGCAGTATAAATAAGTCTGACGGCAGTTTGTGAAATAGTCACAACATTTTATCTATTTGATTCGTGTACATAGACACAAATTTCCGTTTCTTTTTTGTGACGCTCAGCACGACTTTCAACAACATATTTTTCAAGCTTTTTCAGTTCAAGGACACATGACTTCCACTCCAGTCTTTTCAAAATAAAACTACTTATGTTTAGGAGTAGATTGACTTTGTTAGGCTTAGGCAACAAAACTACTTAGTTAGGTTTAGAAAAAGAACGCGGTTTGGGTTTAAATAACTACAGAAGTGCTGTAACTTAAGTATGGAAGTTACATGACAAATAAATCAAATTTGACTTCTGGTTTCACACGGGACACAAACACCGGTCTCCTGGGCAAAAGTGCTGTGTGTTTTCACCCACCAATCCGTCCCAACCCCCTCCCTATGCGACTTTCGCCACTGTTTATACTTCCCAGTTCACAATTACATGGATTACATATGAACTAATTTCGTGGTGACCATCACGAAAAAAACTTGAAATTTGTGTCTATGTACACGAATCAATACATTAAATTTCATGATTATTTCACAAACTGCTGTCCAATTGAGCTGGTAGGAGAACTACAGTGGCCGACACAAAAACGTGAAATTATGAATGGTTCTCTCTAGAGCCAGTGTTCGGTTCGTCCGTTCTGGGCTACTGTAACATGGTGGACGGCTCCATGAAGAGGACCCCTAAATGCTACACACTGTTCCTTTAAGTTATTATAAAAGTGGTTGTTTTGAACAGTTCAAATTATTTATAGGACAACATAGTGAGCAAGTTATACCAAAACAACATTTTAAAGTAACCAATGTTTGAAGCACATTGGTTCCCAATAAAATCAAGTTTAGGATGCAGATCACACAATACATGAAAATATATTTCTGTCACAGTTACATACCTCGACATTCTGTCTGTTTGTGAATACATTCAGGAGGGATCTTATCGACTCCTGAAGGTCGAGAGATGATCCAGAGACGAGCAGAGGGAAGCAGTTTGCCCTTGATGAGGTTTGTTAGCAGCACATCCATCGAGGCTCGCTCTTCCATATCAGTCAGGTCCTCGTTCTTCGCAAAATCCAGAAGTTCACATTCTTCCAAGCCGTCAAGGACAAACACTACTTTACACTCATCATACCTGTAAGAACTGTCTTTATCGTCATTGAAGGAATGATGAATCAGATCATTCATGCTTTGAACTTCGTCTCTTCTTGAGTTCAGCTCACGGAAATTAAATGACACTATCAAGTCAATCTCTGTGTTGGATTTTCCTTCGGCCCAGTCTTCCATGAACAACCTTTTTTGAAATGTTTTACCAACACCAGCCACTCCCCTCATTAGCACTGTTCTTACTTTCTTTTCCTTTGAATCAGGAAATAATGCATCAAAGGTTTGTGGTTTAGCGTTCTCGCTTGGGACAGATGGGATCTCGTAGATTTCTGTGTCAGTTTCATGACTTTTCAGTTCGTCTTTATGCTGACTGAGGATTCTCTTCTTCAGGTCTGCTGTGAGTTTTTGTTTGACATCTTTGCCAAAAGAAATGATAAAGACAATACAAAGAAAACAGAATGCAGTCAATGCAATTAATTTTACACTCCTTCACAATATAATGGCAGCTACAAGATAATGTTATACCTGCAATTGAAGCCCAGAGGCCAAATGGTATGAGAATAAAGAAATTTAAGTATGAGTTTGCAATGTTTTGGGTTTCATTTTAATTCATTTGTAAAAATGTGTTGATTGTCAGACTGGTCTCATACACTGTAGTTATACCTACGAAAAGTAATGCACTGTAATTCGTGTCCCACAAAATCAATTTGTATATAATCCACGTAATCGTGAACCAGGAAATATAAAGTATGTGACCTCTTCCTTATGCTGCGTTCGCATAAAGAAGAGGTCTGGTGGGTGGGTGGGTTCAAAAAATACCGGACTTTCGCCCAGGAGACCAAAGTCGGTGCCGCGTGGAAACCAGAAGTCAACGTTGATTTATTTGTCACATAATTTACGTACTTTAGTAACGCCAATTTGGGAGTTATTTTAAGCCAAACTACAATACTAAACCTAAATAAGTTGTTTTGTTTACTAATCCTAACCAACTCGATCTTTTCCTAAACCCAACTAAGTAGTTTTGTTTCTGATTCTTTCATGTCGCTTACATTCTAAAGCACAAATTATACACAAGTGAAAATTATTAGGGTGCATTGTTAGGGACTCTGAGTTTTGACAGTGAGTTAGGCAAAATGTACGGTTCGCAAAACTCAAATACTAGCAACTCTGTTTACTCCTTTCACTTTCTTATTAGCAAAGAGCAGCATTCAGCTTCTCAAATGCTCACAAATGGCGGTGGCAATAATAAAGTTAATTCTGTGAGAAACTTGATCACAGAAAAAAATTAAAACTTGTCTGTTGTCTGGTTAAGTTCTCTTTGCAAGCCAGTGTCTACTTGTCAAAGATTGTCTTCAAGTGATTTGTCTTCTCTCTAGCGGATCGGGTCGCATCAATTAATAATTTAAGCTGATAAACTTTGCTGATAGCTTAACTGAAACAAGACCTTGAGTATTTAGATCAAGAAGCTCATGAAAAATAAGGTGTGTCAGATTTTGTAGTCTACATCTGTTATTCCACTGTGTAATATACATATTTAATCAACAGTATAAGTATTGGACTCTGTATCAGCAGATACTCAGTATTAAAGGATCAGTTTTAATTTCATATCAGTTTTGATCATATTTTCTACCTCATGGCCACTGTTTGATTTTGATTAACATACTTTAAACATTATTTGGTTTGATTGCACCCTTATTATTACAGCTTCCCTTGACAGACTTCATCTGGACCCATAACTTACATCGTATTTCTGTCGTCCTGTCGACGCGTGCATCAGGCAGATCCAGTCGGGAGGTTATCCAGAGCCGGGCAGAAGGAAGCAGGGTTCCTCTGATGAGGCTGGTCAGTAGCACATCCACTGAAGCTGGCTCTCTGACATCAGTCAAGGTGTTGTTTTTGTCAAAGTCAAGAGGAGGTTGATAAGCATCCAAACCATCCAAGACAAACAAAATGTTGAACTCTTCAAAGTTAGAGATCACAAATGTCTTAGTTTCCTTGAATAAAAGATTAAGAAGTCCCATCAAACTGACTTTTTTCTCTTTTATCAGATTAAGCTCAGAGACGTTAAGTGGAAATATAACTGGATCAGCTTTGCTGGAGAATATTTTCATTACTCCATCTTTCAACCAAGTCAAAATGGACTTCTTCTTAGCCCACTCTTTTATGAATTGCTCCACATGGAAGGATTTTCCAATTCTAGCTTCTCCGGTAGTCAGCACAGTTCTGATCTTGTGTCCTTCTCTATCTTTGAAGATGTCAGATACGGCATTCACTGGTGTCACTGATTTTGCTGCAGTGCGTCCATTTTTCTCTTCATCATTGACTTTGCCACTTCTGTCCTCTCTCATGATGTGTTCTGTGTTTTTCTGGTTAGGATGATTTCTGTCTTCATCTCGAGTGGCTTCTCCAAGTAATCTTTTTCTCACGGCTGACGCCAGATTCTGCCATCGCTTCAAGGTTTCTGAATAAACAGAACAAAATCATTGATAACGAAGGATAAAAGCAGTGTAAATTAGTTATCTTTAAAGGTGCAGTGTGGAGGATTTGGCGGCATCTAGCGGTTACGTTGCAAATTGCAACCAACTGAAACGTTTCCCGTGTGCCAAATGTGTAGGAGCAACACAGTCTCACGACAGTTTGTGAAATAGTAACAACATTTTATCTATTTGATTCGTGTATATAGACACAAATTTCCGCTTATTCTTTGTGACGTTCAGCACGACTTTCAACAACATATTTTTCAAGCTTTTTCAGTTCAGCGACACATGACTTCCACTCCAGTCTTTTCAAATTAAAATTACTTAGGTTTGGGAGTAGATCGACTTTGTTAGGTTTAGGTAACAAAACTACTTAGTTAGGTTTAGGAAAAGAACGCAGTTTGGGATTAAATAACTACAGAAGTGCCGTAACTGAAGTACGGAAGTTACATGACAAATAAATCCAATTTGACTTCTGGTTTCACACGGGACACAAACACCGGTCTCCTGGGCAAAAGTGCTGTGTGTTTTGACCCACCAATCCGTCCCAACACCCTCCCTATGCGACGTTCGCCACTGTTTATACTTCCTGGTTCACAATTACATGGATTATATATGAACTAATTTCATACTGATCATCACAAAGAAAATTTTAAATTCATGTCTATGTACACGAATCAATACATTAAATTGCATGACTGTTTCACAAACTGCTGTTCGATTGGGCTGGTAGGAGAACTACAGTGGCCGACGCAAAAACGTGAAAACGGGAATGGCTCTCTCTAGAGCCAGTGTTCGGTTCGTCCGTTCTGGGCTACTGTAACATGGTGGACGGCTCCATGAAGAGGACCCCTAAATGCTACACACTGTTCCTTTAAGTTATTATAAAAGTGGTTGTTTTGAACAGTTAAAATTATTTATAGGACAACATAGTGAGCAAGTTATACCAAAACAACATTTTAAAGTAACCAATGTTTGAAGCACATTGGTTCCCAATAAAATCAAGTTTAGGATGCAGATCACACAATACATGAAAATATATTTCTGTCACAGTTACATACCTCGACATTCTGTCTGTTTGTGAATATATTCAGGAGGGATCTTATCGACTCCTGAAGGTTGAGAGATGATCCAGAGACGAGCAGAGGGAAGCAGTTTGCCCTTGATGAGGTTTGTTAGCAGCACATCCATCGAGGCTCGCTCTTCCATATCAGTCAGGTCCTCGTTCTTCGCAAAATCCAGAAGTTCACATTCTTCCAAGCCGTCAAGGACAAACACTACTTTACACTTATCATACCTGTAAGAACTGTCTTTATCGTCATTGAAGGAATGATGAATCAGATCATTCATGCTTTGAACTTCGTCTCTTCTTGAGTTCAGCTCACGGAAATTAAATGACACTATGAAGTCAATCTTTTTGTTGGATTTTCCTTTGGCCCAGTCTTCCATGAACAACCTTTTTTGAAATGTTTTACCAACACCAGCCACTCCCCTCATTAGCACTGTTCTCACTTTGTTTTTCTTTGAATTAGGAAATAATGCATCAAAGGTTTGTGGTTTAGCGTTCTTGCTTGGGACAGATGGGATCTCGTAGATTTCTCTGTCAGTTTCATGACTTTTCAGTTCGTCTTCATGCTGACTGAGGATTCTCTTCTTCAGGTCTGCTGTGAGTTTTTGTTTGACATCTTTGCCTAAAGAAATTATAAAGACAATACAAAGAAAACAGAATGCAGTCAATGCAATTAATTTTACACTCCTGCACAATATAATGGCAGCTGTAAGATACAATGTAATGTTATACCTGCAGTTGAAGCCCAGAGGCAAACGGTATGAGAATAAAGACATTTAAGTATGAGTTGGCAATGTTTTGGGTTTCATTTTAATTAATTTGTAAAAATGAGTTGATTGTGAGGCTGGTCTCATACACTGTAGTTATACCTACAAAAAGTAATGCAATGTAATTCGTATCCCACAAAATCAATTTTTATAATGCACGTAATCGTGAACCAGGAAATATAAAGTGTATGACCTCTTCCTTATGCGAACGCTGCATAAGGAAGAGGTCGGGTGGATGGGTGGGTTCAACAAATACCGGACTTTCGCCCAGGAGACCAAAGTCGGTGCCGCGTGGAAACCAGAAGTCAACGTTGATTTATTTGTCACATAATTCACATACTTACGTAATGCCACTTTGGGAGTTATTTTAAGCCAAACTACAATACTAAACCTAAATAAGTTGTTTTGTTTACTAATCCTAACCAAGTCGATCTTTTCCTAAGCCTAACTAAGTAGTTTTGCTGCCTAAACCTAACTAAGTAGTTTTGTTGCTTAATCCTTACCAAGTCAATCTATTCCTAAACCTAACTAAGTAGTTTTGTTGCCTAAACCCAACTATGTAGTTTGTTGCCTAATCCTAACCAAGTCGATCTTTTCCTAATCCTAACTAAGTAGCTTTGTTGCCTAAACCCAACTAAATTGTTTTGTTGCCTAATCCTAACTAAGTAGTTTTATTGCCTAAACCCAACTAGGTAGTTTTATTGCCTAAACCTAACTAAGTAGCTTTCTTGCCTAAACCTAAGGAAGTTGTTAACTGTGAAGTCAGAAGTTTATTTTGAAAAGACTGTATGCATGTAACAACGGACACTGACACGTGTTGCTGGACATTTGTAGGAAAATGAACGAAAAACGAGGAATAACTTTTTTCTAAGATATCATATGACCTGTTGTATGAGAATATGTTGTGAATGTAAAGCTAATACAATTTCTGTTGTTCTTGTTACCTTTGCTGAGATTTTGCCCATCCGGGCCAGTTTCCGTTCCACTGCAGGACACAGTCAAAAAGTTTGTGTCAGTAGAGAAAGATACATTTATTTGACAAAGATGAATGTGCTTTGTTTGAGGTCAAATGTATCTCTCAGTCTTCACTGCTCTACTTTGTCTTTTCCTCATATCGTTACTTTGTCTTTTTCTCTTATAACTGTAACTAAATGCACAAGCATGTTGTTTTTCCTACCTTATCTCAGCCATGAAGTTGAGAGGATCATCCAGGGGATTGTTTCTGGATACAGAAGAGACTAGCGGGCTTTAACACAGATTGATTACAGTGATTTCACAATAACAAACTCTAACAATTTTAACATCTATGACATAACTGTTGAGCTTCAAGGTGGGAAAAATTCATCTCACTACACTGAGTAGTCATTCTCTTCTATTTACTTTGTCTTTGTCTATGAATATCTCTGTATCAAACATCCAACATAACCAACATCAAAGAACGTATATTGCCAAGAAGTGAAAGTCAATTGTTCGCTCCTTTGCAACATCAATCCCCACTTTCAGTCCAAAATGGTGGCAGTTTTGTCTTTTTTCTTCTATACTCTTTGCCAACATATCTTACCTTGGTTGTTCTTTACCGAAGCTGGGAGGTTCACCCATGGACTTGTCACTTGTCACGGAAACATTGTCGGGTGCAAGAGAGACTGGTCTTGTGTGTTCAGGCCATCTTTAAAACAGATAACAATTACAAACTTTAACACTTTTAACATCTTTAACATTATTGTTGAGCCTCAGAGTGGCATTTACAGGCAGTCGTTCTCTTCAATTTCTCTCTGGATCAAATAGCCAACATAACCAACATATCTTACCCTGGTTGTCCTTTACTGAAGCTGGGAGGTTCACCCTTGGACCAGTCACTTTTTACGGAAACATTGCCGGACGCAGGAGAGACTGATCTTTCTGGCTCAAGCCATCTTTAACACAGATTACAATTTACAGACTTTAACACTTTTAACATCTTTAACATTATTGTTAAGTCTAAGAGTATGATTTTTTAGCATTATATTTCTATGTCAGTCATTCTTTTCAATTTAATTTCTCTCTGGATCAAACATCCAACATAACCAACATATCTCACCCTGGTTGTCCTTTACTGAAGCTGGGAGGTTCACCCTTGGACCAGTCACTTTTCACAGACAAATTGCTGGGTGCAGGAGAGACTGATCTTTCTGGCTCTGGCCGTCTTCAACACAGATTACAATTTACAGACTTTAACACTTTTAACATCTTTAACATTATTATGTCTAAAAGTGTGATTTACAGTATTTAAATTTCTATGTCAGTCATGTCAGTCGAACAACAAAGAACGTTCTCTTTTTAGCTAACGTTACATTTTCTAAGTAGTCCGCCCAACACTGTTTGTAAATTAGCACATGGCTTGTGTTATTATAAATTGTTGCGCTTGTCTTGCGCTCCTGTAGGTTCAGTGTCCTCAACCTGGCAACCCGAATGAGCTTCTATCTGGGGAGCATTGTGCCCATTTTAAGCGCTAGCTGTCAGTGTTACATATTGCTCCTTTAACATAAATTACAATTACAAACTTTGCTTTTAACATCTTTAACATTATTGTTGAGCCTCAAAATGAGATTTACAGTATGTCGGTCATCTTCTTCACTTTAATTTCTCTCTGGATCAAACATCCAACATAACCAACATCTCTTACCCTGGTTGTCCTTTACTGAAGCTGGGAGGTTCACCCTTGGACCAGTCACTTTTAACAGAAACATTGTCGGGTGCTGGAGAGACTGATCTTTCTGGCTCAAACCGTCTTTAACACAGATAACAATTACAAACTTTAACACTTTTAACATCTTTAACATTATTGTTGAGCCTCAAAGTGGCATTTACAGTATGCCAGTCATTCACTTCAATTTAATTTCTCTCTGGATATAGATAACATATCTGGATAAGATAACATCTCTTACCCTGGTTGTCCTTGACTGAAGCTGGGAGGTTCACCCTTGGACCAGTCACTTTTCACAGACAAATTGCTGGGTGCAGGAGAGACTGATCTTTCTGTCTCAAGCCGTCTTTAACACAGATAACAATTACAAACTTTAACAATTTTAACATCTGTAACATTATTATGTCTAAAAGTGTGATTTACAGTATTTAAATTTCTGTCAGTCATGTCAGTCGAACAACAAAGAAAGTTCTCTTTTTAGCTAACGTTACATTTTCTAAGTAGTCCGCCCAACAACGTTTGTAAATTAGCACATGGCTTGTGTTATTATAAATTGTTGCGCTTGTCTTGCGCTCCTGTAGGTTCAGTGTCCTCAACCTGGCAACCTAAATGAGCTTCTATCTGGAGAGGGTTGTGCCCATTTTAAGCGCTAGCTGTCAGTGTTACATATTGCTCCTTTAACACAAATTACAATTACAAACTTTAACACGTTTAACATCTTAAACATTATTGTTAAGTCTAATAGTATGATTTTCAGCATGTCAGTCATTCTTTTCAATTTAATTTCTCTCTGGACCAAACATCAAACCTAACCAACATACATTATCTTACCCTGGTTGTCCTTTACTGAAGCTGGGAGGTTCACCCTTGGACCAGTCACTTTTTACGGAAACATTGCCGGACGCAGGAGAGACTGATCTTTCTGGCTCAAGCCATCTTTAACACAGATTACAATTTACAGACTTTAACACTTTTAACATCTTTAACATTATTGTTAAGTCTAA
>CAKALG010031005.1:0-10873 GCA_916700815.1 Helicolenus hilgendorfi | reverse complement strand
CGTGTTGCCCTGGCTCTATCTATTTGGCGTGGAGAGGAGGTTGTGTTGCTCTGGCTCTATCTATTTGGCGTGGAGAGGAGGTCGTGTTGCTCTGGCTCTATCTGGTTGGCGTGGAGAGGAGGTCGTGTTGCTCTGGCTGTATCTGTTTGCCGATGCCTGGAAGCTGCTTGAAATCCTCCTGGATCCACCTTCTCAAATATGTTCACATTATGTGTGTCTGCTCATCTCTCGCTCTCTCTAAAAATCAAAAAGGGTTAGCAACATGGGATGCATATTTTATCATTTATCAGAAACAGAGAAAACAAGAAAGCAAGCAAATGAGTATTGAAAACGTTTTCGATTCAGAATCGATGCTTCATTTGATCGTCTCTTCTGATCGTCTCTCCATAGAGTCCACCGATCAAGCTATTTAGAACGCATATTGGCCGATAACGATCGGAGAACCCTTACCAAACATGCTGACAATGACAATGCAAACATGCTGCTACTAAGCAGATGTAATGTTCACCATCTTAGGTCAGCCTGCTAACATGCTAACATTTGCTAATTAGCGCTGAACACAAAGTACAGCTGAGGGTACGGCCTGAAATATGAGGCTTATTTTCTTCTCTCAAATTGAAATTGAAATTCCTTGGCATGAGTGTTTTGTTATTATTGCCAAAGCTAATTACATATTAATGAGTAATTACATCATTTACAGAGCTTGCCTCTCTCTTACTCTTTCTCTCTCTCTCTCTATCTCCCCCCATATCCTTACAAACACACACATACACACACACACACACACACACACACACACACACACACACACTATTAGTAAAGTATGTGTAAGGTGTGGACATTCTTTTATAAATACTAATTTATGTATTAAAGCTGCAATAGACAGTATATTTTTGGCATCATTGGGCAAAAATCCTATGATAACCTTTCAGCATATTGTAATCAAAGTGTTCTGAGAGATAACTAGACTTCTGCTCCTCCTTATGGCTGTTTTCAGGCTTAAGAAAATCTAGCCCGTGACGAGGGACATTGACCAATCACAGGTCATTTCATTGAGAGAGCGTTCCTATTGGCTGTGCTCCGGTCATGTGACCGAAACTTGGCGTTTCTTCACCAGATTTCACAATGGCGGCGGCATCACAAACTTTCTCATTTTACAGCTAAACCGTGCACTACAAGATGATGATTCTGAAAACATTTGAGGAGAGAAATAGACATTAACGTAACAGAATATTGATTCATATTTGATCAGCGCTGCCTAGTTTGACCGTTTGGTCAGAGTTCGCGAGTGATTGACAGCCGACTCTCCTAGACGGCAGCTGGACAGAGGACCTCAGATCAGCTCTTACTGCTTGTTTTCCTCCGGTCTGTGAAATCTTGCAGTTGCCGTTAGGAGCACCGGAGGACACAGAGGAACATGATTTTTTTCAGGTTAACTGTTTCATGTACTACTGTCACCATATAGGGACGTTTTATAAAAATAACTTTTTTTAAACATATTTGCTCCAATCCCGCCTACTTCAGCTTTAAGAGGCGTATGCATGTTTATGTCAATACGCATAGTTTGAACATCTGACATGGTTTGAAATAAAGATGATGAGTCATGCCATCATTAATACAGCAGTGTTCAGTGATTGGTCTGACACGTATCTGCCAGGCTGAGTTGGTTCAAAGTGATTATTTCCACATGTGAATCTCACAAAAACTGAGATTGCAGGTTGTAATCTGACTTCTAAGCGACTCAGCTACATGGTATAGTTGAGTCACTGGAATGTGTCCATGGTTCAGCAACTTGATAAAGACTTGGTCGGTCGCAACCTAAAAAATGAGACAGAGAGGAAAAGAGAGAGACAGAGATCTCAATTACAGCAGCCAGTAGTCATAGAGGTGGAGCTCTGTGTCAGCTGAACAGGCCTTTGTGTCAGCAGGTTAATATCCTGTCAGGAGTGGATGTTCATGCAATTTCCAGCATGTGATCCGGCAACACTCAGCTGACACGTTCAGTTAACGTCTCTGAGGCCTGCAGAGCCTGAATGAACACGGCATGATTACAGAATCTACGAAGGCTTGGCCATACAGTATACAGTATAACGTACACATCATGCTATCAGTCTACAGAATGTAAAGCCTCAAACTGCTTCATTTAGTATCGGATTTAACCTTTTGAAATCATGTGTCGTCCTTAAGAATTTGATTTAAAAAGTACATTTTTAAATGGCATGTTGAAGTGAAGTGAAGTTTTTGTTGAAGTTTTGATACACAGCCAAAAGCCAAAATAGGGAATACATTTTTGCAGAACTCGTGTAGTGTCCTGCTGTACTCAAACTGACAGTAAAATGCTTTTTTTTTTTTGATTAACCCAATCAATTTCAACTCACTTACGGTAGTTACTCTGGTAAAGGGCTTTGTGCTTTGCATAGTGTTTTCATGCCTCCACGCAGGTGACAGCCTTGGCTCCAGGTATTATGTTTCTGGGTCGTCCGTCTGTCCGTCGCTCTGCCATACAACCATTCTCTGTTTTAAATTATGTATTTTTTTATGTTAGGAAAGTCATGCTGTGGTCAATAGTTTAGCTCTTATCGTTACTCTTACCCAAAGTACGTAGATAGATGCTGAATGTTTCAACAAAAGGTTCAATGTTTTTCCTAAAATCAGCTCTGAGCAACTTAAGCATGATTCATGTTGTGGTTACGTTGGGCACTCACAGCACTTAGTTAAGATAAGGGAAAGATCATGGTTTCTGTTAAATATTGAAAATAAACAACAATGTCTTGAAGCACGAGACAGGACAGGTTCTTTTGGGGGTTTTTTATACTTCATTTTCCCCCTTTTTTCGAGGTTGTTTTTGTATATGCAATTTACAGTTCGTAGTTACAATAGTTTATAAACCAATTTTTAAGTAGTTGAGCAACATCAGCATTCAAAATTGAAAAAATGGAGAACCGCGGCCAACACTGTTTTTGCAAGACGGGCTCTACTAGATAGAACTTTGTGGTTTTGGTGCTTCCGTGTAGTTTGTGTTGGAGTCTGAGTCTGAACAGCGTAGCCACACGCAAGCGCGCATGGGACACCGACCCGCAATGATTTATACGTGTAAAAAGTTACAAACAGTACCTTTTAACTGCCCTCTATTTGGTCTTCATTTTTTTATGAAGTATTAATTTCAACTCATAAAAACCTTGTGTCTCCAGTTTTGGTGATTTTCATGCTTTCATCAGATGAAAGAAAAGCACGCTTCCTCCATGGTTACAACTCCCCTTAGGCTCGTAACACTTTAAAGCAGGCCCTCAGGATACTGTCAGAAACCCACTGTCATCCTGCTGAGAGTTGTTTTTCTCATTTCCAAAAGGTAATATGTTGGAGGTACAACTTTTATACCTGGTAACATTGAAATAAAGAAAAAAAAAAAGATATGGTTCCACCAGTACGTTCAGTTGTAACAAAGAATAGTTTGAATACTTCATGTTCCTCTCTGCGTTATTCATATTTATTTATTTTTTACATACAACAACTATTGAATTCAGAAAGGTTATCAGAATAGGAGAGAGGGGGGGAAATATGCAGGGATATAATGGGATATTTGACAAAAAGGAGCTACATTTCCTTTATCAAGTAGAGAGTTAGGGCACCTTGCAGCTGTGTACGGCTTCATTCTCATGCCTAAATTGCATCAGCCAGAAATGTATCACAGCTGTGATTTAGCAAACAATTCACAATGAAAAAAACATCTACACAGACTTGATCCCTGCACTTTCCCCATTTTGTTTCCACTATACCCAGCATTACCTGAGGGACAGGTAGATGAATAACAGCGAGCGGTGGCAGTCCAGTGAGGTTTGCATTTAAGACTTTCTGACAGCAGCAGAGTTTGGGAGAAAATGGAAGGAAAGTTGGTTCTTCTTCGTTCTCCCTCCACACTCCTGGTGGAACATGGTGGGAAACAGAAAATGATGACAACCTTACCCCGCCCTCCCCCCATCCTTATCTCCCACCTTGGGGACGAGCTCAGCATGGTGCCGTCACGTCTAATCCACACTGCTAATCACTTTAACACTTTGGACGTGATTATTTATGAGGGACAACCCACCGGTGGATACATTTTCAAACCATAATTGTGTTTGCGGTTTTAAACCGGTCGCCTGCTAGATTAAATTTAAAAGTCAAATGGTTTTTATGCCACGCAATGTAGGCGAAGCAAAATAGTTGTGTGTTTACAGTTTAGCAGACAGAGGCTCTGAGGCTGTTTGCCAACACTGAAGACTTCTTGAACTTTTAATGAAAAACCATGTTGCAATTTATGTGATTGGCAGGTAGTTTGTTGGTTTTTCGCCTGCCCTGGGAAGATTAAAGGTGCATTGTGTCTATTTGCGACGCGCTCTGTTTGTCTTCTTGACCACACAATAAGCCACAGTGAGTAATGGGCCCCGGGCAAATTAAGCAGCTTGATTAACTCTCCAATATACATCGTGTCTTCACAAATGGCGTCTTTCTTTGCTCTAATGGAGTCTCTAAAGAGCTTATGTGGATAGAGTTTGTGGTGAGCGTAGCCTAAAGCGCAGAGGCCGGCTGCTGCTGCGAAGAGAGAAAGCTCTGTGGTGAAGATGCTGGAGCTGAGATGCCGTTAATGGCTTGGAAGGCAAGCTCGTTTAGTCGCATCTGCAGCTTCCGTGCTCTTAATGATGATTACACCACCACTCCTTGCTGCGGGCCTTCGGAGCTGTACACATCAGATCACACTAACTTCATTATCACGGTAAAGATTCTATTTCACAAGTCATTTGATCTGTTACTAAATGCTCAAAAATAATATTTTCTTAAAACAACACACTGAGATTATTTCGACCAATACAAACTAAATTGTGAATTTATCCTCGGCAGATTTTGCCTGTTTTACACTTGTTTTGTCTGATCAACAAGCAAAACTTCCCAAATGTATAATCATACACAGTGAAGAAAACAAGTACACCCCTGGCTTTGAAGAAGTTGCAATCTCACAGCAAGGAGGACTTGGAGATGAATTCATCTGAGACTGAGGCCTTATCGTGTGGAGTTTGCATATTCTCCTTGTGTATCGGTTTTCTACAGTCTAGAAACATGCAGGTTATGTGAACTGGAGACTATAAAATGCTAATTCGTGTGCATGTTTTGTCTGTCTATTGTGTTAGCTCGTCAAATACTGCCGAATGGTCAGTGGCTCTACACTCACACAGCGCACAGTGTTTTTTCAAAATAAACCTGGGTGTTCAAAGGAAATGTACGCTTTCCACATGTTACATGCATACAGTCTCTTTTCAAAATTAATTTCCAACGTAGGTTTACTTATGTAACAAACAACCAACAAAACCTCTTGGTTAGGTTTAGGAAAAGATCCTGGTTTGGGTTTAAATAGGTACATTTGTTACATCTGCCAAGGCCGAAGGCCTAGGAAGCACATTTTGTTTTCACCGGCATTGGTTTGTTGGTTTGTTGGTTTGTAAAAAGCTGTAGTAATATACTGTTTATAGTGTCAAAACCTGGCGAGAGGTCCCGGGTTCAAATCCCGGACGAGCCCCCAATTTGTCACAACCTGGCTCTCAAAACCATGACAAATAGGGAGACACATCGTGGTAACGATTAAATCAATTAATTTATTTAACAAAAGGAGAGTAAATTATGCCGAACAAAAGGATCAAAAGGTATGGAGTGTGAATATCAGTAGTGTGCATGGAGAGTGTAAATGGTGTGTGCATGTTGTAAAATGTATAAAACCAGCAAAAGATTAACCAAGGGAACCTAAGGCCGCCACATGCCCAGCGATGGTGTTTGTGGGGAAAGAGAGAGAGAATGAGTCATGAGCCTAGGCTTTATATGCTGGAAATACTGGGCCCAGGTGTTCCCAGAAGGCCCTAATGGCACGTTAACAGGAATCCTACTATATAGGCGACAGCAGGGGTCACCACAATAGTAATATACTGTTTATTAGCATATGCTGTTTATAGTAATATACTGTTTATTCACACTTTTGTCTTATTTGTGTCTCATCAGATCAGTTGCTCACACAATTTTGTCCTGTACATGTTGCTACGGTGTTTCTATGCACGAAATACCGGCATAATGTATTGTTATCAACAGGTATTGCTGACAATGGCTAACCTGGCTGGAGCAAACCACATTAAGTCTCCTGACTTGTTTTACCGGAACACTGTGTCTATTCACTGATAAAGAAATGCAGTTGAATGCCCTGAAAGATTTTTAGTTGGATTATTTTGAGACAAAAAATAAGCTCTTTGATAAAAAAATACAGTATACCTTAATTAGGTAGAAAGATGAATGGGTTTCTCTTTGTTTTGAATAAAAACACGTATCAAATATATTACTTATTTGATGTGATGTCAGCACTTCAATTTGATTCCCCTCAAAGTAAATTGACATATTTCAAAAGGTATAGAGGCTCATAGTGTAAATGCAAAGAAATGCAGATGCATTAAAACAGTCTCACAGTGGCTTAAAGAAATCCATAGCTGTAATGTAATCTAATTTCCCAACAGGGAACAAGAAAAAGCCATTGTCTCCTGGGTGGTTGTTAATGCCCTTGATGCTAAAATTGCTAATGGAGTGAAAAGCTGCAATACAGTGAGCTGGTCTCCAGCGTGTCACTATTTATAGCCCCCACACAGAGTACATGATGTCACCTCTCGTCTCCTCTTATTCTCACGGCTTTCACGGTTTCATACAAGTCATTTCCTTCACATTGTATGTATAACTAGAAGTAGAATTTATTTATTGTAACCGTATGCTGGTGCATACAATGAAATTTAGGCGCTCTGCCTGAGCGGAGCTCAAATATACAAGATATATAAATAACAATAAAAGAGTGAGAAGAAGAAAAACTGTTCATACAACTCACACACACATACACTCATGTGCACACACTGTGACACATATGCACACAGGTTCACACACAAACGTACACATTATGCTTACTTAGGCACCCTTATGTATTCTGCAGATATTGAATATCGCACAGAATGGAAATACATATTATAAATAAATATATCAGTGTGGCACATAGGTAGTTATTGTACAGTATAAATATTGTCCTTGGGAAGGTGTCCTTTCAGTGGAGAGTTCAGTGTGGTGTGTGGCGTTGGGGTAGAAATAAGCTGTCTTTGGACTGTGGGAGGAAGCTGGAGAAAACCCACGCTAAGACGGGGAGAACATCCAAACTCCACACAGAAGGGCCCCAAGCCGGATTCGAACCTGCTTGCTTTGAGGCGACAGTGCCACCCAGACACTGAGAAATTCAAACGGTCTTAAATTCCTCTTTTGGCGCCTGTCAAAGGCTTGTTTGCACAATTCACAAGGTTTTCAGAAAGCGAAGAGGGCAAGCAGATGTGCCGACTGGCAGGTTGAGATGAAACGGGACCAGGGAGAAGGTGAGAAGGCAGGCTAGAGGTTGAAAGTGAACAGAGAGAAAATAGAGAGGAAGGAGTGAGGTTAAGATAGTGAGGAGAGTACCGTGGAAGAGGCAAAGGACAGCGAGACTGCAGGTTAAGATAGCAGCATGATGTGAAATTCCGTCACGGTGGTTGTGCGGAGATAAACGTAGAAAAAAGATTGTGAAACCTTGAGGAGGGTTCAAAAGCTTTCTCCGATCTCAAGTTCAAGTCTCCTGAACATGATATCTCAGGAACACTCGGAGGGAATTTCCTCAAATTTAGCACAAACGGCCTCTTGGACTCAAAGGATGAACTGATTCGAATTTGGTGGTCAAAGGTCAAATGTCACTGTGACCCCACAAATCACTTTTTTGGCCATAATTCAAGAATTTATACTCACATTATGACAATTTCACACAAATGTCTAACGGGATGAATTGCCGAAGTTATGACATTCACAGACTTGGATGTAAACTGTAACTTGAATAGTCTCACTCGGTACAATGAAATATTCTTATTCAAAGCTGACAATATTAGCCATTATGCAAACCGTCTTCTGTGGGAGCTATTTACTGCTAATTATTTTCAGATGTCAACAGCACCATGTGAATACTTTTGTTTCACAATATCCCTGTCTTCCACATAATGTGTGCCCTCTTGGAAAATATACTTTTAGGCTTATTTCAGGTAGAATCATTAGTGAAGATAACATCCGATGCTGCTGGGATCTATTTCTTCGAAGCATTTTGTCAATATTTGATGAAGTTGCCTTAACAGCGCAATGCGGTACACTGAGCCACACCAGTCTGCCACGACTGTCATGGTTAGTACACTCTCAGGTTGGATCCTGGCCACACTGAAGGGACCCTCACTATATGATTTGTAACAGGTGGTGCGGAGAGAAACCACTTACTCATCACCACAATGAGCCCAGGTTGAATTATTGCACCTTCCAGCTTTAACAGGCCTTTTTTCTGCTTTCCCTCTTTTCTTTACTCCTGGATCATTTGTCTTAGAAGAGCTTACAGTAGGACAGTAGAAGTAGTTGAAGTAGTAGTCTGGGATCAACCCCTCAAGAATCATACTGAGCAAGACCAAGATGTGATGAAATTACATTCCAATTCCAGCATTCTTCGTCTTCCTCTCCTTCCATGGTGTCCTTATACAGCACATATACTGTATCAACAACCAAAGGAGCCTCCCCGGCTCTGCCATTAAACCACCACAACTCTGACGTTTTTTTCTCTCTCTCTGTGTGCTTCAGGATTACAGAGCACAAATAATTGCACTAATTCCGTCCTAGAGGAAGCTTTTTACAAAGCAGAACAAAGGCTGGTGAAAGGATACCAATTATCAGATTGAAAACTCCCGCTGAAGTAATTTGATGTAATTACCAAGTTCATCAGCAAACATGAGAATTGATTGTCAGAGGCCCCCTTCACGGCAGTCTTTTTGTCTACTTCTGCCGACATCATTTTGTCCGTTGTTGTTTTGAATGACATCATTTATCCGGAAGCAAACAGATGTTGTTGCACAATAAAACACAAAGAGCAATTTAAATGTCTTGTTTTCCTGCTTTATGAGATTCCCTCCTCTTGCTGTTTTTCCTCCTTCCATCCCATTCCTTTTCTCTTTCATTTACCTTTCTTACTATTCAGTGCTCTCTTCCTCCTTCTTCTCTTTTCTACCTCCCTTCATCCTCTTGTCCTTGTCACTTCCCTCTCAACCCAGACCTGGAAATGTATATTTAAGATTGTGCAACCCAAAGCCAGGAAAACTTACAGCATAACAAGTATTCTGATGAAGAATTAATATTGCTGCCAGCCTCAGGGCATCAACAGAAGAGCCTTCACAAAAAATCATTGAAAGCATCAGCAGGATAGAGAGTGAAGCGGGCTGCTGCTTGGGCATACATAGTGCTTCTGTGGTTTAAAGCTCCGTTCGCCTTCTCAGAACATGATTCTGAAGCGGTATCCACCAATCCCTATTGTGTCTTCTTCTGATGCAGTAGTGTAGTAGCGCTCTATACCCTTTCAGCCCAAGCATTACAAAGCAACGGGAGGCCAACACATTCTCTCTCCCAACTCCTCAAAAAGCCTACCGCTGCTCGGTCAGGTAGCTTCGCCGACGATACCGAAGAGTCAAATGACTGAAGACTGACGTGACAAAATAAGTCAGCGTTACTGTTAGTTCCACACGGGACACGAACAGCAGTCTCCTGGTTGAAAGTCTTGTTTGATGGACCCATCCTTCACGCCTCCGACCTGCCCTAAGCGGACTCTTGTGCTATTAATACTACGTCACTGCTCCGATCGTGGAATAACGGCACAGGTGGGTTTAAACCTCATCAACACAGGGAACCTCAGGAGCGCATGGCGGCTGCGTTACCTGTTGTTTTTTATTTCGGCGTCTGTGTTAACAGGTTAGAGCAGCCACACTGTGCATCTCACATGCGTCTCTTTTAGAAAACTTGAGGTCTCGCCTATTTTGACGCGTGTCACGCATTTCACAGCAACAACAGACAGTGAAAGTGATCTATTGACTGTATATTGACATCCTATCAGCAAGATTACTATGGTTCCAATGTCTATCCGTAGAATATGTTACAGAGATGAAAAAAGTAAAGACTTTTAAATCAACACTTCCTACTTTCATTTCAAAATAAAAGCCCTCAAGTGTTTTTTCTGAGGACAGAATTCCTTCATTTGTTAACACAAGGCTTTTATTCTGAAATATGTGCCGGACAGTGTTGTAGAACATGCAGTGACTTGGAGAGCTCCATGAATGAATATAGTACCGGGTTTTAATTTTGGATTATTACTGTTATATAAGTACCACACGTTTCTTAACCTTTCTCTGTCTAAAATAAATATAAATTACATTTATAATGATATTAAATGGCCATTATGAAAGGCAAACTCTATGTGGAAAGAAAGGGCTGACGTATGTAAGGTACAACTGCTGACAGCTTGCATGCCTAGTGTTCTCTCAAAGCTGTGATATTTAACTTGTATGTCCTATAGGCCTACTTCTGTATTTTTCCTATGAACCTCTTTGCATCCGTTTGCTGTTGACATTTTAGCAACCTGCTAACCGGCTTGGTAACTCCAGATCAATCATGATCAATCAAAAGAAGTTTAAATATAAAGTGTATGATTTGATTTAAAGACCAGCTAGACATGATGCTGGTGGTTAATTGGTATAGTAACAGTATGGGGGTGAGCTTGGCAAAATGTTGATGACCTTGTAAAAAATTCAGCTCCCATTAACCTAACACATATTGAAAAAAATTAATACGATGACATGATTTAATGTATTATTTTGCCATGTATGCCATTCATTATCACTAACCTTACTGTACACAGAATAGGGTTTAGTCTCCCTTCTCCCAGCATGGAGCCATCTAATGAAAGCCAGGAAAGAGGGGGGTGAACAGCAGGAGCTGCTGGGTGAGC